>JAQJVL010000075.1:1003488-1310988 GCA_035578905.1 Stictocephala bisonia | reverse complement strand
AGAAGCCCACCCATTACTCTAATAAAATAAATGTTCATTACTTGGCTGCATAGTCAATTTATTTTAAAAATTTTCTCGTGGTGAGGGTTTGTCCCAAAATTGGGCAGACCGGTGGCAGAGTATTCTGTAATAACATAGTTCTACGATATTATGATTGTAAGTGTAATCATAATACACTTTTGTCTGATGTTGATCTATAAGAAAAACAGAACTTATGGCAAAAAGTCAGCCAGGTTTCTTTAGGTTTAATGAGTTACCAATAGGGTGCTCTGTCCTATGTAAGGTCAGTAGAAAGTGCTACAAGTACAGTATAGTGGATGCATTCTCTCTCACATACCCTAAATCTGCCGGCTACTAGTCTAACTGGCGTTGTTAACACGGGGTCTGCATTTCTTGTAGATATGTTCATTCGTCACCAAATTTCAGCACTTTGAGCCCGAGTTAGCGATAGCTCAGTTTAGAATACTAACCTACTAATTACTGGAAGTATTTATCAGTAATGTTCCCCTTGTATCAGGCAGAGCAAGGTTACAAAGAAAGAAAGAAAAGATAGCTCTCATATAAAATAAGAAGAAAAAAACAGTATATATCCTACATATTTCTTTCACAATTGGACATCCTTTACTTTGAGAGCGTTGCCGAGGACGACAAAACTGCCAGCTCGAATCTCTAGCAATAAGCTCTGCTTGCGGGGGTCCTTGAATGGGAAGGAAGTGGGAAGTGGTAGTGACGTGTCAAAACATTGAAGGTGATGTGGATGCTTTGAGTGGGTTTTGTGGAAGGGGGTTTGTAATTGGCTGACACACATCTGCCACCTGCCACCGCTGTCTGCACTCTATAGCATTGTAGGTTTGTGATATAGCATCAGCTGTCGCTTACATAGAATAATACAATCAACTTAATCGTACACAGAGTAATCAAATTTTGAGATTATGTAAATTTCAAGCTACAGTACCATTGCATTTGTTGGTTTGTGATGTAACAACAGCTGTCCCTTACATGGAGGTAGGTATAAAGTGAACTAAATTGTACTCAGTGTAGTCGACAAAATAAGCTATTTTCTTGGATTTTACTCTAAATAATCACTATAAAAAATTAACTATTGTATTGTGAAGCGTTATAATTAATTTTAACTGTGCTCTTGCAATTCGTTAATTGTATGTATAGGCCATTTGTATATATGAATAGAATGATATAAAAGTTTCCAACAATTCGTTCTCTCGTAAAGTGGGTAATTCTACATTTCAATAAATGTAAAATATATAGAACCAAAAGTGAATATTTATATATTTTAAATGGTTTTAATTTTAATTGAAGATTTTTTTATTATGAAATATATGAAAATATTTTACTATTATTGACTTCTTAGGATATTCTAAACAAATGTATAGCATTAGAGTTTGTATCCGTTCTTTCCAGAATACTAAGCTTGGTAATGCATATTACATAATTCAATGCAAGGGCAGAATTTTTCCTCTATAGACTTAACCGAAGTAATACATTTTCAAACCTATCATATATTATATGGATAATATAAGCTGCGTATAGTTATTAATTTATAAATATTCACGCTAAGTAAATTGTCATCAAGCGTTCACTAAAAACTTCTTGATACGCTAGAATTGTGAACTTTGGCATACATGTTCTGTAGGATCTGATATTCACGCATTTGTTTTTGATCTGCTCATTATTAACTTGATAAACACGAATCCATAGTATTTTTCCCAAATACAAAAACTTGAAAAAAAATAATTTAAAGAAAAGACTAGAAAATAATGAATATTACGTTGATATTAATTTTCCCTCCTAACCATGAATATGAAATCCTTTCCTTCATAAAACAAATAGTAACTAAGATATGTAACATAGCATTTTAGTTAGGTTGTTTATGTTAGGTTAGGTACCTTTTGTTTTATTAGGTTCTTTTTATCTGTTAATTTTATGGGACTTTAATGAAACCTATGTTGGTTTTATTAAAACCTACCTGGGATATCTAAACCTAACCTAACTTAATGTAAAATAACCCACCTACCCTACTTAACGTAACCTATCTTTGTCTTATATACCCTAACCAACCTACCCTACTTAACGTAACCTATCTTTGTCTTATATACCCTAACCAAATTAAACTTTTTGGTTGAATTTATTAGTTATTATAATATTGTATGTATAATTAGATGTCTTATTGGTGTTAAGTAAAAAAATACATATAGTTAATGCAGTACAGTATACATGGTTTTTGTTTACTACTTTTTATAAAATGTTGTAAACATTCAGTAATTATGATAACAGATTCCTATGAATTTGTGCCCATGGGATTAATATTGAGTAGTTTTAAAAAATCTTGAAAATTGTGTGGAACCTTATATTTGATATTTACCAAACAACGTCACAACTGATTTGACAACAATGCCACGCATTAGAAGGACAGCTGTTGCTATTAGACTTCTAGTGTCCTCAGGCGAGAGAACTGGTCGGAGCACGAGTCTGGAATAGCAATTATATTGGGGCCTGCTCACGTTCATGTCAAATTTCATGGTTTCACGGAATGCACGACCGACAGCCACGTTTCGGCCAAGGATGACCCTCGACCGGTCATCTGCTCTGTAGCAGATCCCACTCAACACTACAACTTTTTCAGGCTTTGCTTTTTATTTATATATTAGTTTTGTCGGATACTCGTTATTAGAATGAGAAAATACAAACTTGATGGTCTTAACTCTTCCCTCATAATCAACAATATATGGTTAATAGGCTGCACATATAATCGCCATATTGGTTTATTCCCATAAGGGTAACGTTAAATGAAGCACAACACTGTGACTTAACGGTTTATCTGTAAACTATACTTTTTACATTATTTGAAACAATGTAAAAGTGTACTAGTGAATCAATTATTTTAATAAAAAAAGTTTTGTAATTAAATAAAGTATGGAATTTTCTTTTCTTTTTTAGTTTGTGATTTTTATAAAAACTAAATTAATACCTGATATTAAAATACTATTTACGTCCTGTAAAACGATGTAAAAAGTGTAATTTTTAACAAATCGTTAAGTTATATTGCTGTTTCACATTTGACACTCGTGTGGGATTTACATTAAATACGACGACTACCTCTGCAGACTCTCAAGCTCCTACTGAAACACTAGATGGTTATGTCATTTCAAATATATTTAATTATTCACTAATCAATAGAGATATATGATAACATATACACGTTTTTACAACTGTTATGAGGTCATAGTAAAACTAAGGTAATTATTGTCCTATTCCTCTTTATATTTGGCGTGTCTGCCGTCCAGACCAGCTCGTCAAGTCTGGAAGGCCAAGTAAAATTATGACCTGTCTTTCCAAATTATTTCCAGTCATCCACTCCCCATGCTACTGACCTACCCCGGTCAGGTGGTGACAGATATTGTTACTTACTATCCTAGCAGTTGGTTGTGGTTTGTAACTGCGTAACGGGACGAACCCTTCCACTTCCAGAAACCCTTCTTCTTGTGACGTCCGGTAACGGAGACTTCGAGGAATGTCACAATACCGTCACTAGGCTTGCCTTACACTTGGGTCACAGACAATCAACGCCCACATCTTACTTGACGTTTCCTAGTTGATATTTTTGCTCCCGGAAGGACATGTATTATTCAAAGGAGTTAAAACTAACGACAGCTATTGTTCGTTTTTAGAACTCTATTGTTCCTTTTGAAATGGACGTATTCTTCGACTGACTACTGTGGATAATGGGCTCTGAAGATTTCAGCTCGGACAGTGTATAAACATAGACAAAAATATGTACAGAGGTCACTTATGGATGCAGCGAACGCATCAGTGACAAATATAAGAACGGTATATTACAAATAATGTACATCTTTATATATTTTTAGTAATAATTACTACTTCTATACTTGAGAATATGGGAGACTAAGGGAGGGACTAAAAAAGTGCTAGCCCTGTAATCTCACGCAAAATTGGACAACTCGACACACATTCAGCGCACTGTTGGATACGACCTGTGCTAGAACTCATGTACACTCTTAAAGTTATTAGATATGAATTAACCTTATTTGTATTTAATTATTTTCTAGTTAGTTATTTTAATTTTATTGAGGAATAATGTCCAAAACAATAAAAATATACAAATAATCATTATACTCCAATTTAACAGCTCATTTTATTTTATTTGAATATTATTACACCCTAAGGTTCTTGATATCTTAAGAGATAAGTCACATATGTCCTTGTTTGTACCACTTCCCAAGATGGCCGTCTTTTTGCACATACTAAATATTTCCCTTATTTCCTATAGTTGAACAAGCTTTTTCTATTTTAAATATTCTTGGAGTTCTTTTAGACGAAAAATGAAACCTCAAAACTCGTTATCCAAACTTTATAATTTTGACCCTACCCATATAGAAAATAAACCTATAATATATATTTATTAATTTGTAGAATTTATTTATTTATTCATTTCCAAATTTTCTAAAAAAATGTTCTAACTTAAGATTATATTTTTACTGTTACTCCTAACTTGAGTGTTTTTAACCACCTGATATGCATCTTTAAACATAATTTGAAGTTAAGGACCACTGCCTGAAGAATGAATGTGGGTCCTCTGGTTGATTTAAATGGTTTTGTTTTAATACCGTTTAAATCGTTTATAGCACAAACATGGCACGATGCTTCCTGAAACCAGCAGCTAATTAGGGTTGTAATTTAAAACTCAATAAATTTCAATATGATGTACGTATGATTCATATCATGGTTGTTTAGTGTGTAACAGTTGCTGTGTTTTGGAGACAATCTTCCATTCAAATCATAATTATGGAGAAGATGTATTGTAGGAGTTAATGCACTGTCCTATATCGTCAGCACAGCGAGGTCCAGCAGTGGGATGTAATCAGATATACTTAGGTCTGAGTAACTGCGGATCAGGCAAACATTAAAGTTATCTTTTCAAAAAGTTTTTTTTAACAACTAGCAGTTAGGTGTAACTAGATAAGTTCTTTTATAACAAGAACGTGTACTTTAACCTCTGTCAAAAACTAGTTGTGACAGTAATCAATAAACATTTCTGATTGATGCGTTATTCAAGAAATTTAGGATGAATATGACAGATTGAACGTCTTTGTGATGTAGGTGAAAGATCATCACGATATTATTCATATATGTTTTTAGAATAGTTAGTATGACGATGGGAAAATGCACATCTGTATGATCTCGTTGGGGAACTACCACGAAATTGTTAGATGCTATGGTATTTGACTATGTTGGCTGTGTTTGTGATCTAAGTGAAGGATTATCATGATATGGATAGTTGTTTTTACAATGGTTAAAATAACTATGGAAGATTGAAAATCTGTTTGATATAGTGGGTTGAGAGGGGGCATCGTGATATTTATAGATGTTTCGGGGATGGTTATGATCTACTCGTATGTGGGGGGGGCCATAATGATATTCATAAATATTTTAAGAATGGTTAGTATGGTATGACTATTGTAGATTTGATGCTTATGTATTCTCAGGGGGGGGGGGGGTTATAACGATATTAAATTTTAGGATGGTTGCTATGACTATTGTTGGTTGCATACCTGTGTGATTTACGTGGGTATTTTTACGTTATACATGGATGTATTTAAGATTGTTAGGATGGCCTGGAAGCTTGGACGTCTAGGTGGCCTGGTTGCAAAATGTGTTTAGATTAGTAAGGATATATTGCATACTTGTGTGGTATGGCTGGACATCATTTTGATATTAAGGATATTTTTAAGGTGTGAGTATGATAACTGTAACTGAGGCATCATTTAGGTCTGGATCATTGCGAGTTTTTTTCTATAGCGTGGGTGTAACGTCATCTACATATCAACGTTTCTAAAGTGGTTAGTAATGATATCGTGGGTAGTACGTCTCAGCAGTTGGACGAGATTGTGTTCTCGTTTTGTACTTAAGGAGAGGCAACACCACTTACAAAGGTGAGGGAGGTGTCATGGGGGTGGTGCGCTGATGGAAGACTTTCACGAGTTGTCGTAGGTAAATATAACTAATGAACTGTATTCATGATACCAGTAAGGATGGCGCATCATATAACACTACGAAACGTTGGTGAACATATAAATATTATTAATAACATATTGATGTGGTTGATACTCTAAGCTGTTCATTTTAGTTACGTTAACGTCTATCAACAATTAATTAGAGTTAAACTGTTAGTTTTTATCACTGTTTAGTAACGAATAAGTGATTCGTTAAAAAATGTTACTAGGGGTATAAGTCCTCATATACATTATGCATTTAAATATATTTTTCTAGTAATTAAGCTGTATTATTAATCCATAAGTTTGTCCTTGTGTTTTTATATCTTCCCTTCTACTGATCGATCTCTTGAGGGTAAGTCAAGTGCTTAAATCAACCACTGAATGGGTTGAAGTGGTTGGTCTAAGGGGGTCCTTGTCCTCAACCAATCACAAACGATAGAGATTACCCAACATCAACATGAGAGTCCCCAATCACCCAGCTTGAACTGACGGGCTTCCAGCTCCAGCGGCTGTCCAGGAAACGCCATCTCAGCCAGCCCACTTAATGTCTTCAGACATTACCGGCCTAGAGCTGCCGGATTTGCAATCGAAAGCCTCTTCTTTGTTGGAACCCTTCCGATCATAAAGGATCGTTTCTCACAGCCCTAAGTCCTCTAAAAGCTGGAGATTCCCGCGTGTTATACCTTATAAAGAACGTTGAGTACAGCTAGTGTGGAATATATATGGAGCAGTAATGTTTCCTTTGGTCAACAATCGATTTACCGCAAAGGAACTAAAACCTATTTGAGGTTATGTCATGTCATAACATAACAGAAATGCCATTGAGGGCAAATTTGCAGTTTATACTCACCTAACATAATAAATATGTAAAATATACTGTTTAAAAGTGGTTAAAGTTGAGTTATAGGCTATTATTAGAAGGAGTTATTTTATTGCACGTTTTATCATTGATTCGAAACCATGATTTTGACAAGAAAATAAAAACAATTTTTAATCGTTATTTATTTTATGTTGTTCACTTAGGGTTTTTTTTAAGATAAACACAAATATGTAATTCATTTGCGGCAGGATTGCGATGTTCACCCCTAAAACACTTTTCAAATACCTAACTTAATTAAAGTTAACAAAACCTTAACAAACATTGCCTGGCCTCCGTAAGGGGTGAGCGACAGTGGAGCACCTGTCAAAAACATATCAAACTGTCAGCCAGGAAATCGCACAGCTGCGACAGTGGAGCGCCTGACCGTGAGGCGCTCCACTGTCGTGCCCTCACGGGTCTAGTGTGACAAGTGTTTAAAAACTAAGGGGTCTTTATATATATGATGATATTGTGTTTAACTTAAGAGCAATCTAATTGATGTTTATTAAAATAAGCATACATGTTATTTACATAAGATCCGGGATCGATTCCCAGGTTTTCACAAATTTTACACTTTAAATTTCTTTAGAAATAAAAAAGCTTTCTGGCATTCAAATTGTAAGAGACATCCAATACATTATTTTCACACCAACCAACAAGTAGGTGATAACTAAAATATATTTCAAGTTTTTCGAAAGAGTAAATTATCAAAAGGCGTTTATTAGCCAGTGATAATTGAATATGCATGACAATAAACTTCAAAATCAAATTAAATGATAAAATATCTTATAGTGTCCTCCAGTCTCAGATCATTTTTACACATGAACAATAAATGCATGAATTAATTAGATAAAACTGATGAATTAGTTATTTATCTTCTTTCAAATGTAAAACTCACTTTAAATTTTTAAATAAGTTACACCATATGTTATAAAAGTTATTGTTATGTTTTGGAAACAAATTTATTTCAATTGATTTTTTTCCAATAATACCTACCTTGTAGGCGAAATACTTCAAGCAAATAACACTTTTATTTCAAAATTCTGATAATGTACAGTATAGAACATTTTATTAAAGATGTTAGTATATATTATGTCTCATAAAACAGTAAAAACAAACAAACAAACAACTATATAATAAAATTATGCTAACTAATAAATACAAGTTTTAGGCTTACGTACATAGTACCGTTTTTAACATAGATCTCAGTATAAAAAGTAATAATTTCTTCTTAAATAAAGAAACTTAACATTTACTTTAGTTTCTTTCACAAGGAAAAATAACATTTTTGTTTTAAGATACGCAATATCTTAGTTGGAAACTAGATTTAAACCACGGCAGCATCTGATGTGATGAATTCATGGAACTTTCAACCCTTGTCATAGTCTAACTTACCGCGTGGAATGCGCCTGTAAGTATTTCGTGTAAAATATGGAAATCCCTGAAGGAAATCCAATATATACACCACAAAGGGTATCATACAGATTTCTGTGGCGACTGTATTTTGGTATTTATTGATAAAAAATATTCTATATTTAATAAAAAAACTATGGCTTTGATGTATGTGCCGACATTCTCAGCCATTTATTTGCCATAATTGTAATAAGTCAACTGGTAATATAATCTAAATTTTTGTCTACACGACTTTTAAGTACTTTTTCATGCTTTTGTGGTCTTATTTAGTTACCAATAAACACATACATATAAATGAGAATAATAAAATTTTTTTTCTAATTTCAATAAATTTATATACTCTCAGTTTATGAAGAGCAGCACCAAAACGTATACTGCATTTTCAAATAATATGTTTAGTCAAATTAAACATAATAATATACAGTACAAGTTTTATAACTGTAGATTCTACTAACTTGCATGAAAATGTTTGCATTACGTACGAGCGTCCAATTTCACTTTTCTACTTACTCTCGTGTTTTAAATATAAAGATAAAATTTAATGAATTATACCAAATAAAAGTATATATTATTGGCTTTCTACTTGTGACAGCTGATATAATATATTATGATATATACTTTCAACTGCTATTTATATTTAAAACATTATTATTGAAGACAAAGAAAAAATATCTATTGAGGAAAATTCGTATTGTTCGGTCAAGCTATTTTTGTGAGAGAGAAAACAGTTAAATATTAACTAAATGAAATAGAATGTTTCGTTTGAATTTCCACATTTTGTTTGTTTTAGAATATTGTAGCCTACAGATTGAGTGTAAATAGTATTTTTTCTTTCAGTTTAAGTATAGTTCAGTATATTTTAGATTGTTGTTAATATTAGTAAGTGTAACACAAATTATTAAGTGTGCATTTAAATGTATATTTATTATTTTAGAAGGTTATTCATATTAAGTGTTAAAACTAAGAAATGCTTATTCGTTATTTACAAGCCTATTTGTAGTTATTTACCTTTTTGTAACTCTTCCTTTTCTTTGAAACAACTTGTCGAGTAATAAAATTAATATAATTAAAAAAAATAAATTCTTGGCTTTTACGAATTTGCATAAACTATGTTTAATATTCCACATTTATTACTCATGTGTTAAGGGACAAGTCATGGGCAAAGGAAGAGTCTCTACGTTTCCTTTTACATAAAACCAAATAGTATCAAGTTTATAATTTTTCGAAATAATTTTTAAATGTCATTATCATAGTCTTCGGGAGTTGATGCGGTCCACATCCGAAGACCAAGATAGTGTGCACAAACAAGCCTGGGTGTCTTCTATCTGTACGATTACAAACTTGTTTTATAACAAGTGTGTAATAGTTTAACCACTTATTAAATGAAATAAAATGAAACATGATTAGGAGTACTTTAATACTTATCTAATGTTTAATTAGATAACTATTAATCACAGTACATTATTAGTTTTCATTGGTCTTTTAATATAACCCCTTACAGAATCAATGTTACACTTACTCTACAAAATATGCAGTGCACTTAACAAAGTCACAATGATAGTAGCCGTTATACTTGATTGGTAGATATATAGGAGGCCCCTCGCGCTGAGCTAGATAGCAGGTAGAGTGCCGAGGACAGAGGAGGTAGTTTTACGTGCTACAGAGGAGCGCCTCCGAAAAGGGGTGGAGAGTTGGTGTCCGGACAATTCGTCCCACGAACATTTCGTCCTCCAAGAAAAATGTGGACATTTCGTCCCACTTTGTGGAACGGCTACCTGGGTAGGGTTTGATAAATAGTCTCCAAATATTTCTAAACGGACACTTCGTCCCACCTGAGAGAAGGGTTGTAAAAAGGTTAGGTTAGGTTAGGTTAGGTTAGGTTAGGTTAGGTTAGGTTAGGTTAGGTTAGGTTCTTTCAGGGTAGGACGAAGTGTCCGTTTAGAAATATTTAGAGACTAATTATCAAACCCGACCCAGGTAGACACTCCACAGAGTGGGACGGAATGTCCGCATTTTTCTTTGGGGACGAAATGTCCGTGGGACGAATTGTCCTGTAATCGGAGAGTTGCTTCTGAGTCACACCCCATGCTAAAATTATTTATGACAAACCCTCAGCCAGGTAAAAGGCACTCCTGTATCGCGGAATCCTCCGTAACAGCCTACCGGCCGTCCTTTCGGTGAAAATACTAAGAATTTGTTGTTTGTGCTTAATAGTTGGTATTTATAATGATCGCGAAATGGCCGCTGATCTCGATTTACTGCGAAACTAGTTTTCCGTTATATCTCGAGAAATAGTTCTCGTAAACCAAAATAAATTTTAAATTTATATTCAGAGACAAAAATATGTCAAATTAAAACAAAGATGATATAACAGCTTTCAAATCACTCAAATAAATTTAAAAATATATAAAGTATATTAAAAAGTTGTTAGACTGATTTTCAGGACTTTTTAGTAGAAAACAATATTTCTGCAGAATAAAAAGTTGCTTTCGTGGAAATATAGCCAGTGTTTGATCCATTTTAGATAAAACTTTCAACTTTTTTAAGGTGAGTGGAACTTAACAATTAATCGTTGAATGGCTGATAACAGTCACAAAAGCTACAAGGCTTTGTACAATGAAACTTGGCACAAATATTCTTTGTATGTGGTAGATGTAAAGTACGAGAGGATTTAACAAATATTTCTTGATCGACGAGCTAAAATAAGGTAAATAATAAATATCACGATCCTGATGCGTCAGAGCTTTTATTTGCAACTTGATATAGAAGGTTATTTTTGAACAGTTAGGCATGTAATGTCAAGAAAAACAAATATAGAGCATAGCGAGTGACCTGGTTGACACATAAAATGTGCATGGGAGTCCCCTAGTTTGTGTACAGAATCTGTGGATCTTAACTTCAGTAAGGAGGGACATAACAATAACAGAAAAAGAATACGGTTGTGTTACATTATTATTTTGTCACAAATCTCTCACCAAAGAACCTTACCATACTGGTGTAGGTCTCAATATCGAGAAGTCGATTCGATGGATGATCGATAAGCGTATGGTAATGAGTTGGCCAATATAAATGTGAAGTCTTGAAACAAGAATGAAATTTATTGTTATTGGATTCTATCGATATAAATGACTTTGTTAAATGATTCAGTTGATGGGCTTTCTATTGCTAAATATACTGTTTTTATCTAAAAGTATATGTGACAAAAATTATATAATACACCTGTTTAAGAAATAGATACTATTAATTGCTTAAAAGGTCCTAAGACAATTATTATAATTGCTATAATCTCCTACTTTTTACAATTAGATTTGTTCGTTTGTCCAAAGTAAACAAAAGAACCTTCAATAGTTATTCTATGTTGGTAAAAGGGAGAAACGGAAGATTCCTTAATACGTTGCCATATGTTTTCAGAGGACCAATCTAGACCTCATACATATTTTTAATGGGATATGAAATGGTAGGAAAATCTGTTAACTACTGGCCTGATATTTAAGCAAAATTAATCCATTAATCATAATAGCAATAAATTTTCTCGAATCAAAGGAAAACATGGCACCACTGTAAGTTAAAAAAAAAAAATCTTCGGGATTCAATTTGTTTAGTTTCAGTTTAGCCAGTTTCATGAACAAATTCTTATTGTTGACTGCTATGTTGTTTTTCGATTTTGTGATCTTAATTTTAAATAAATTATTATTGAATTTAGAACGATTGGGTATATTACAAACAATAAAATAAAAACTAAAAATAAACAAAGCAATAAACATTCTCCATTACAATACCTACTAAAAAATTAAATATAAAATTAATTTTATCGGAATAATTAGTAAAACGTAACCTTAACTATTCAAAATTCTTTTCATGGTGAATAGATCTAAGATGACCTTCCACTCAAAGTAAATGTCAGTTAGTGATACCGCGTTTTAAAGATATAGGGCTACAAGTAAATAATTCATTCAAAGGTAATTCATTGCAGCGTGTTTCCCAAATGTTAATCAGGTATTTCTCTATGTAAAGGTACTGGAATGATCAAACAGCTGGGCAGGAAAGATGTTTTCAGAGTACATACTTGATGTTACCCACAGTAATCCCAGGAGGCTTGGCTAATACCACAAACCTCCCTTAGAAATACCAAGACTAACAAAAGTAACAGCTCACACATAATGATTCCCCTTTTACCTGAATGAAGGGAGAGGGGAATTCACTTGTTACTTTATTTTTATCATATCTTCTTGAAGATGTTTAGCAATATGAAAACTTAAAATTTTTTAGTATTGAATTTATATCACGGAGAAAATGTTATTAAAGTAAAAAAAGGTCAAAGTCAGTTTCAATATAAATTAAACATTTTATTTAATCCTTTTTCAATAAATCACTGATCAAAATGGCTAAACTGTTCTTATTACATGGGTCGAATTAATTGCAAAGACTAAAATTAACTCTCATTTACAAATATATAGAACCACATTACCCCACCAACGTACACTACAGTTGGAGGACACGGTTTTATTGAACTAAATCCACAAAATGATAATTTATGTTATATTTTACCAATCATACCAGAGGAAACCTTTCGTGTTTCACTCCATATAGCAACCGGCATTGTGGTGTAGTGCTGTGATCCAGATACCTAGGGACTTAGAAATGGCAGGTGACATGATACTACTAGAAAAGCCTGGAGTATCCATGTAAAATGGTTACTAGTTTGGGTGTTTTGCTGGGAACAGCATTAAATATCAGGCCTTGATTCCAATGTAAAATAAGTTCCTTGGTTTACCTGTGTATTAGTATAAAACCCGTTTGTAGGAGACAGTAGTAATGCTCTTTCATCTACACATCACATCCGTTCGACACACATATTCAGCATATTTTAAATATAGGAATGTGATCAATAAATGAAGAATAAATAATATACGATATTGTTATTTATTTAAAGTGACACGTGGCTATTACAATGTACGCCTAATTAAAATTAAACAACAATAGGAGCTTACAGCTTAGATTACATTTTAAAAACAGGACTTGAGCATTATTTTTAGCTAACCTTTATCAAATAATAACAAATACAAAGTATAGTAAAAGCAGCAATTATAAGCAATAACATAACAACAAACAACGCACGAAGTAATAATAGCTGATAATAATACAATAATATTAAGAAAAACGTTGTTATTAATTTAATAAAATCATCAAATAACAATAAAAACAAATATAACCCATAGTCGTATTTAATAAATAGTGTCATTAATAACAACAATAAAGGTATGATTAAAGTAACAAATAAAACAATAACAATTACACATGATTTTTGTCTTAAAATGTTCTATTAATTTATTTATTCATGTCAATTACATATGTACATTACAATTCAGCGTTATATAGCTCTCAAGCCTAATTAGGCTCTTTAAGAGGTATCTTATTCGAACATTACTACTTTTTGTACATGTGAAAATTAATTAAAATTAGTATCAAACAAAAATAATACCTATTAACTAAATATGAAGTACTTAGGTGATTGGTTCTTATAAATTATTAGTTTGTCATCTATACAGAATTACATTTGTACCAAGTATAATAAGGAATACAACAACAGATTGCAGTTTAACAACAAATAACCAACAAAGGAAAACAGGCAACAAGTGTTTTAAACAGTGGCTTATAAGGAAGACAAGGAGATGCTTCACAATTAATGATTAATTATAGCAGAGATAACATAATTTTATGTTCGTATGTTTCATGTTATGTCATTTGGCAATATTTGGGGAAGGGTGGGGGAAAGACTTAGCAAGTATATGTGTGGGTCTGTCTCATTATTGCAGGTTTCAAATGAATGTAATGAGGTAAGGTGTTGTCTTTTTACGAAAACAATGGAGACTGTTCCATGGCATGTTGTTAAAATGACACCAGGTCGTTAATGACAAATAAACAGTATCATGTTCCATGTAATCTCTTTTACTTATAGTTGTAAGGGTTCAAGTAACTGAGGATGCCACATCACTGCTTGAGCGAAACGTTTCGTTATCTTTTAATAGTGTAAAAAGCACCTTGATGCTTGTCCTACTCATAACATTACTGAGGATGCCACATCACTGCTTGGGCGAAACGTCTCCTTATTTTGTAAATAGTGTAAAAAGCACCTTGATGCTTGTCCTACTCATAACATTACTGAGGATGCCACAGCACTGCTTGGGCGAAACGTATCCTTATCTTGTAAATAGTGTAAAAAGCACCTTGATGCTTGTCCTATTCATAACATCACTGAGGATGCCACATCACTGCTTGAGCGAAACGTTTCGTTATCTTTTAAATAGTGTAAAAAGCACCCTGATGCTTGTCCTACTCATAACATTACTGAGGATGCCACAGCACTGCTTGGGCGAAACGTCTCCTTATCTTGTAAATAGTGTAAAAAGCACCTTGATGCTTGTCCTACTCATAACATTACTGAGGATGCCACAGCACTGCTTGGGCGAAACGTCTCCTTATCTTGTAAATAGTGTAAAAAGCACCTTGATGCTTGTCCTATTCATAACATCACTAAGGATACCACATCACTGCCTGGGCGAAACGTCTTCTTATCTTGTAAATAGTGTAAAAAGCACCTTGATGCTTGTCCTACTCATAACATCACTGAGGATGCCATATCACTGCTTGGGCGAAAAGTCTCCTTATCCTGTAAATAGTGTAAAAAGCACCTTGATGCTTGTCCTACACATAACATCACTGAGGATGCATATCACTGCTTGGGCGAAACGTCTCCTTATCTTGTAAATAGTGTAAAAAGCACCTTGATGCTTGTCCTACTCATATTTTCACTGAAATACTTTAATTTTTATAATCGAGCCGATACGTGAAAAATAATAATATTACATTCATAGCCTAATTTGTAAGCATTTCAATTGTTTTGCTCTCTAAATAAATTTTTTTTTTTGTAAATCATATTAATTACATTTAGTACTAATAGTACTTTATTTTGTTTCTTTATGTATGCATACATTCCTAACAACAGTCAAATGCACTAAGAAACGAAGTAAACAGTTACATTGTTTTGGAGATCAACTTCAGTAAGTAATCTGGATGAATTTATTGAGGGTGAATAGTCTAATTATTAAGAATTACAATTTTATTAAATACTGAAACATACATAAAGACAACTAAATAACTTAAAGTATAAATATAGTGGAGTTAATTGCAGGTGCGAAGGCGAAAGCATTATAATTTAAATTAAATATAATATAAATATAAAAGTATATTAAAATATACATGCTGGTTAGCAAAAGTAGAAAAAGCAAAATAGTTTTGAGTAAAATGAAATACCATAAATATAGTTAACTTTAAAAATAGAATGTCGTCTGAAGTATTTTCTATAAATATATCAAATACTATTTTTTTTTTTTAATGAGGTTAAAAACCTATTTTATTGAAAAATGTTTTTACGATTACAATAGTTTAAGTAGCATGTAAATGTTTCTTAAATAATGTATTATAGTCGTAGCTTAGTTAATTTATTGAACTTTAGTATTACCTTTTATTAGTTAATTATTTATTGTACAACTTTGTATTTTATTGTAAAGATATGACGTGTTCTTTGTAAATGTACATTTGAATGAATAAACTGAATACTGAATACTGTACCTGTACATCGACTAAACTGTATGGCGTCATATGAAGTACTGTTATAACTGGATAATGAATCACTACTGAAGCACAGGCAGGGCAGTATAGCTGGTATCGACCAGTGCCAGGGACAGTTGTGGCCAGGTAGGCAGGCTCTATTAATTTACATGCAGCCTGATCATTATATCATGCAGCCAGTGCAATGTCAACGCGCTCCATATGGCATGGCAGCACGTATTTAACGCAAAGCACTCTACTATCTCGCTCCAGTGACTCCAGAACCGGTCGTACGGATCAGATGTGCTTCTTTAGTGAACATTATAGGATCCTCAGTTATTTAAGACACATTTGTTATTTTAAGAAGGTTTTATTATGAAATACATGATAATACGTTGTGTAAAGTAATTGATTTAAGAATTAATAAAGATATTTTAGGCATCAGACATGACATTTTAGAATGTAGGTTAACTATTATTAAATCCAAAACATATCTTTAACAAAAATAACAATAACTGCTCCTTTATTTAATTTTACTCAACATAAAATATCTATGAATTTAGATACAACGATAAACTTAAATGCTAAGTAATTTAACTATGCATGCCTCATGCATTAATGAATTGTCATGGAAACATTTTCAATTTTACCGATACTAACTACTATTTTTTTCATTGTATCTAACACGTCACGTAGATTATGTAATAACGAGCAATACAGAGCTGCGCTTAATAAAAATAACTAGTAATAAACAAATGATTTTTTTAATTTTACGCAATTTTAAATTACACTTACGCACGTAACAAAATACGAATTTTATTTATACAATATAATTCAAATTTTTGTCAACGCTTTGGCTAGTAATTCATGTTGTTGTCAACGCTTTGGCTAGTAATTCATGTTGTTGTCAACACTTTGGCTAGTAATTCATGTTGTCAACACTTTGGCTAGTAATTCATGTTGTTGTCAACGCTTTGGCTAGTAATTCATGTTGTTGTCAACACTTTGGCTAGTAATTCATGTTGTTGTCAACACTTTGGCTAGTAATTCATGTTGTTGTCAACGCTTTGGCTAGTAATTCATGTTGTTGTCAACACTTTGGCTAGTAATTCATGTTGTTGTCAACACTTTGGCTAGTAATTCATGTTGTTGTGAACGCTTTGGCTAGTAATTCATGTTGTTGTCAACGCTTTGGCTAGTAATTCATGTTGTTGTCAACACTTTGGCTAGTAATTCATGTTGTTGTCAACACTTTGGCTAGTAATTCATGTTGTTGTCAACACTTTGGCTAGTAATTCATGTTGTTGTCAACACTTTGGCTAGTAATTCATGTTGTTGTCAACACTTTGGCTAGTAATTCATGTTGTTGTCAACACTTTGGCTAGTAATTCATGTTGTTGTCAACACTTTGGCTAGTAATTCATGTTGTTGTCAACACTTTGGCTAGTAATTCATGTTGTTGTCAACGCTTTGGCTAGTAATTCATGTTGTTGTCAACGCTTTGGCTAGTAATTCATGTTGTTGTCAACACTTTGGCTAGTAATTCATGTTGTTGTCAACGCTTTGGCTAGTAATTCATGTTGTTTTCAACGCTTTAGCTAGTAATTCATGTTGTTGTCAACGCTTTGGCTAGTAATTCATGTTGTTGTCAACACTTTGGCTAGTAATTCATGTTGTTGTCAACACTTTGGCTAGTAATTCATGTTGTTGTCAACACTTTGGCTAGTAATTCATGTTGTTGTCAACGCTTTGGCTAGTAATTCATGTTGTTGTCAACACTTTGGCTAGTAATTCATGTTGTTGTCAACACTTTGGCTAGTAATTCATGTTGTTGGCTTGTTAACGCTCAATAGCAACGATATTTTTCGTGAATAATAAAGTTGAGTTACAGTGTTTATCAATTCATAATTTTTAGGTTTTTGAATTCACTACAACATGAAATAATTATTTTACACGATAAATAACCATTCGACAATAAGATGTTTGAAAAAAATAAATATTATCTTGATCATTACCAATATATTTTAACAACTAACTACTATAGGTTATCAAGCAGTGTTTAACAATCAAAGAAGAAACTGAATCAAGTAAGTTTACCAAGGACTTAGCCTTTGAGAAAAATGGCGTTAGTTTTATTTCAATGCTCATCTTTCTAACTTTGTAAATATACTTAGCTTAACTTAAATGAACGACGAATTTAAATACAGTTTTATCGAATAATTCGCTCGTGGAATCTTGATTTTACTGTATAATTATCAAAGTATATTTATAAAATATTTACATTTGTCAGGTGTTTTCAGTTAATTCAAATTTTTTAATTATTAAACCAAATAAAACTATGGGATTTAAATTCTTACGTAACACTTGTACATTTTATTGCCAAATTATTACAAGATGAATGTGGATATTAAATCTAATAGGAATAGCTTTCTAAATGACCTTCTCATAATAATAACAACAATACTCTTTTCATAAAAGGGGAGATACAAACATATAGCCAGGTTTAAATGTAATTTAATCGAACATACAGTTCAGCAATTATTAATATGAGTTAAATAGAACAAATTTCGTTAGAAAGAATTAAACAAAGTGTCAAACATATTACTTAAACAATAACTAGCTTGATATCTATATTATTATTGTTATAATAGTAATCATCTTTATTTTCTTCACTTATAAAACGTATAAGACATACAATAAATAAAATATTAAATTATTATAAAATAAAAATACTTTAAAATGTACGAAAATAGTTTTTAATATTAGTACAGTTCTTGTAATTTAAAATATTCAATTTCTTATAAAATATGTCTGGTCAAGTGTTATTTCTATTTTTCTTGAAAGTATCTAAGGTTCTTATATTTATTGGTAATTTATCAAAAGTTTTGATTTAATGTTACATACAATTAAATTAATGATAATATCAAGTTACTATTATATTAAGATATAGAAACTGTAAATTAATGATAATATCAAGTTACTATTATATTGAGGTATCGAAACTGTAAATTAATGATAATATCAAGTTACTATTATATTGAGATATAGAAACTGTGAATTAATGATATTATCAAGTTACTATTATATTGAGACATCGAAACTGTAAATTCCAAAGGTATAATTTTATTCAAAGTTAAAAATAGTACAGCAATAAAAATTTTAAAAAGTATCGTTGGAGAGGACGCCTTAGATGCTTTATCAGCTCTATAGTGCATAGTATTCGATTGTTAACAATAAATAAGCACAACGACAAAAAAAAAAACAATAATAACGATTTTGAAAGTTTTAAGTTACCTATGCATTTACGAAAGTTCAAAATATGTAGGCTATAAATAAATAGTATTGAACGGTATAGTAAATAATGAAAATAGTATATGTAAACATTTAACCAAGTTAAAAATACAGTAAGTTTACTTTAAATTTAAATTTATTTCAAAACATCATAAATAATATATTTTACCTTTTCAATCTAAATATTAGTATCTTAATCACCATATTGGCATAAAATGTGTATTTCATTCTCATATTGCAATATGTTTTTGTTAAGTAACGTTCACTTGTCTTGTTTTTGTACTGACTCTATTATCAAACAGACTGGAAATGTGTGTTTAAAATCTCGTTTTAGTCAGATTGTTGTAGGACCAAGTTAGCCAATACGACACTAGGCGCGCCACCTCCATGGGGATCAGCTGTAACAATGACACCATCAGCATCAGCTGCCGTATTTGTCTGTGTCATCGTGGTGCCACAATAGCTGTCATTAATAGTCCTCTCATACCACCATGTTAGCTGACTAGTCTAGCGCGTGGTTACAGTAGGCAGTCTCGTCCACAACAGGAAACGTCGTCTTCTTGTATTCTCGCCTTCCTAATCACATGTAAATCAACTAAATTAGATTAATTCCCTTTTAAATATATATATATATATGTATATATATATATATATATATATATATATATATAATTTACCTTAAATCATTACTATATAAATTAGATGTTTGTGTGGATTTGATTTTTTATCAAAACCAATTGTAGGGGTATAGAATGTGACGTTGAAATTACTGTTGTAAAATCAAATAAAGATTTGAAAGCTATAACTAAGAAGATGTAAGCCAGGAAAATAGCTTCCAAAAGTATAAAGCGTTTTTCTATCTGTGAAAGGATTTTTTTCAACTTTAATTGCCAGTTCTGTATGTGCTGCAGACGCGTGTTTGAATATTATTAAATGCGTCACGTACCGTCCATCAGCTCTGTAAGGATTAGAACCTTGATTTTTGAAGAGAAAGTTAATTCAAAAGAGGACCGTCACTTATAGAATATCCCCTTGTGAGAAAAGATGTGTACAAGTGAATTTGGAATGATAAACAAAATGTTTAGGCAGTGCGATTCTTAAATATTATTTACATTGAGCCTAAACAAATTTAAATTACAGTTACCTACTACACATTTAGTCTGGAACCTATTATTACCTAAAACTGGATCTAAATAATGTTTAATAATGTAATTAATTTTTATATTTACTTTGTAACATAAACATTAATTACAAAGTAAATAGAACCATTAATATTTTCAATTTGTTTAAAAGCCTAGTCCAACGGTTTTTTAGTAAGGAAAAACAACTCTTACTTTTAATTTGGCTTTTACACTACGTACATAAGGAGGGTTTTCGTTTGCATTCGTTCCTTATGCTTCAATGTACAAAGTAATAGATAGTTCACAGTCACTTGAAGGAACAAAGACAACGAAGTATCAGCAATCCTAGCTCTCTTAAGGCGGAACAGGAGTCGTCAGCCATCTGATATGTATTTCTCCTAAGACGATAGTTCACAGTCACTTGAAGGAACAAAGACAACGAAGTATCAGCAATACTAGCTCTTTTAAGGCGGAACAGGAGTCGTCAGCCATCTGATGTGTATTCCTCCTAAGACGATAGTTCACAGTCACTTGAAGGACACAAATACAACGAAGTATCAACAATCCTAGCTCTCTTAAGGCGGAACAGGAGTCTTCAGCAATCTGACATGTATTTCTCCTAAGACGATAGTTCACAGTCACTTGAAGGACCAAAGACAACGAAGTATCAGCAATCCTAGCTGTCTTAAGGCGGAACAGGAATCGTCAGCCATCTGATATGTATTCCTCCTAAGACGATAGTTCACAGTCACTTGAAGGACACAAATACAACGAAGTATCAGCAATCCTAGCTCTTTTAAGGCGGAACAAGTCGTCAGCCATCTGACATGTCCTCCTAAGACGAATGTTCTTACAAATAAATCAAGTTTTAATTTCTTCGATTAAATTAGTTTTGATATGTAACTCTTTCGATATTAAAATTTGAAGAAACGTAATTGCTTTTGGAAGTGCAAGTATCTTTTAATTTTATTTATCAATAAAATTCACATTAATTTTCGAAATTGCTTAAATTAAGAATATGCTTTAAGTGGGGGGAAAAAAAGCATAAAGCGATAGACATTTATTTTTGAATAGTTGATATTGAAACGGTAAAACTCATATAATTACAACAAATATTTATTTTATTAATCAAAGAATGAAGAAGTGCCAATTACATAAAATTTTCGACTTTTTGTACTAAAATCTCTTGGCCGGTTGGAAACTCAGACTTTTCCAGACATATATCAATTGAAGTTGGCGAGTCAGGAGAAGTTCTCTGAACATCATGCCTCTGTGTTATTGAAGGCGCTGATTTCCATCGAAACAGCACAATTCAAGTAATTACTAATTATGATATGACTTGTGCTGTTCCAATGGAAATTAGCGCCTTCATTATCAAAGAGGCATGACGTACTGAGGACTTCTCGTGACTCGCCGACTATATTATATTTGTTGTATATTTTATCTGTAATTTAATTTTGCATATACTGTAGTTTTATACGTGTTTCTTGTATTGAACCAGCTGGCATTTACTTAATATATTTTCTGTTGAGGCTGAAAAATACTTTAAAATTTGATTCAGCACTTATGTTTCAAAGTCTGATACATTAGTGCATGCTAATATATGTGATAAAAATAAGTTACTTTCTATATAATTAAAGGACATATTTTAAAATGGAAGAATTCGAATGAGCTTGGATGTTAAGAGATTAGGCAGGACTTAATGAGACAGTATGAGACTAGACGGAAAGAGATGGGACTGGACGAGACAGAAGTGAACTGAACTGGGCTAGACTGGCGAAATGCGACAAGATGGTACGAGACTGGACAGGAAGAGACGATAGACAATATGATTATATGAAATAAATATATTTTAAGGCAAATGTAGGATCATTAGGCCCTTTCTTAATCTCTAAATCAACATTGCCTAAGGTTTTATGACGCATAAACAAATCTAGAAGCCTTGGATCAGTTCTAAAGACCTTTACACCCTCACCCTGACATCCAAGTGCAGCTTGGTCTCCGAGCTGACCTCCACACGCGTAGGCAGTCCACAGGATGTGCTGTGGCCCTCTCGCCTCTCAACTCATAATTATTCTGTTTGAGTCAATTGCCCCCCACGCAAGCTCGTTATTAATATTCCCGCCGTGTTGCTGTGTTATCCTCGGGAAGGAAATAAAAGAGCGCTCTTGTAACGGCCCTTTCTTCTGTCTCTATTGTTTATTTATGTCACAATCGGTGGCGAATATATTAATCATGATCGGCGTTTAGGAATCGAATCTAATTTTACATGCAGAGTATCGACTGAGGTTAGAGTGATTCACATCCGTTTCCGCTCCCTATTGTTCAGCATGATGAGTTACTGTCATGCCTATGTGTTAACCAACATGACACTGTCTTCTATACTCGATCTAATGACCCTCCCGACTTGAAATGAGTGCGCTTAGTGGTGTTTGAGTGAATCTTTGACGCATGGGGCTGTCAAGTGCACATTGCATCTGGCAATCAATAACTTTCTATAACAAATATGGAATAAAAATATATCATACATTATAAAAAAAATAAGAAACTCAGTATTATTAAAATATTCACCAACATGCAAAGTCGCATATTCATACCAGCAGGCTATGGAAAATGTAGACAAAGAATTAAAACGTAACATCCTTGCAAGGCTTGAGGGCGATGCTATGGTTTGTATGATCAC
The DNA here is from genome assembly GCA_035578905.1 of Stictocephala bisonia. NCBI lineage: Eukaryota > Metazoa > Arthropoda > Insecta > Hemiptera > Membracidae > Stictocephala > Stictocephala bisonia. The sequence continues at coordinate 1,287,978 of JAQJVL010000075.1, read as the reverse complement.
GCTATTGGTTGTGGCATTCAATACCACTATTCAATAGGCTGAACTATTGGTTCTAACTTATCCTGAAGGTAAACATTCTGTCAGCTATCATTTTTAAACTTCAGCGTAATTTCACACTAACATAGTAATATGATTTATCATCTATTTTACTTTTATGAAATGATATTTACGATGATAAGTCAATAAAATCATTCATTAAATTCATACATAAATGTGTAATATGCTTGGAATTGACAGTGATCACCTACCAATCCACACACGTACGGTGTTAAGGGATAGAAAATTAGTTATAAATAATAATTGTATGTCATATGGCCCTCCCACCCACCCTAACATGTACGGAAAGTCCACAGATCCCCACCCATATGTTACTTTATAAAGTCCATAGATAAAGTTTTAAAAACACATTTTTATAAACACAAAACATATAAATAATCCGTTATAAAACACTACAAACAAACGTGTAGCAAACGTGGACGTTTAACATAATAGCACACTTTCTTCAAGACTTTCAACATATCATTATTATTGTACATGAATTAATTGTTTTAATTCTAAATGTATAAAATAAATTGTAAATCTAAATATATAAAAAGACAAGTCCTGACTCACTCACTGATTCAAAATCGCCCAGCAAAAATCATAAAAGATAGAGACATGAAATGTAGTACATATGTTTAGCATGTCCTAGTATAGTATTATACATAATGTAATACCATTTTACTAAGTTTTACAAAGAATGGAAACTGTATTTTATACCTTTGAGACAATCGAGGCAGTACATAATGCAGATAACGTAAATAATTAGTCAATTGATATTTTAAAAGTGTAAAAATCGAATCTCAAAAGTCTGTAGTAAGGAAAATCTAAATGAATAGCCCACATACGTCATTACTGAAACATAACAGGGAATACTGATGAAGGTCGGAAGCGGCAGCAACTGGGTCAGCAGAAGTTCGTCTGAAAGCGAAGTGTTAATTACTTGTACAGTATTTGCTGAGTCAATACGCCTTGAATAGATCAGCACCTCTGCCCTGCTGGTGCTGTTGCTGCCGGCTCTAATCGCTTTCTGAGTGAGGCTGCCGCTGTGCTGTTCTGCTGGCTCATTAGTTCTGTATTTTACCGATCAATCTTCAACATCGGAGCGGGTTGTTCCTTGTTGATTGCATGGCCGTTAATAATGAGCACAAGTTTATGAACCACTTAAAGACTCTGGAGTAAATCCGTCGAAGATATATAAACCTTTACAATAAAAAATAAACATGCTTGTAGACCTATTAAAATAAGAATGAAATTAAAAGTAAATGAGTGTGAGGTACAAAATAAGAACTTTAAAAGTTATATCTACTTCTTATGTAGGCTACGTTATCCTTATGACAATCATAATGGCTGACGTGAATCGTTGGAGTGTCCACTAATATGAATTGTAGAAAGTTTTCATCCCAATTTCAAATATCTCTATATTTTCCAGACAAACTGGAAACGTGTTCTGGAAGTGCTTCATTATATCAAGTTCTGAAAGTAAATATTTGTGTACTTATAAGAGATTTTTCTTTCGCCCCTCCAAAAATAAAAACAATAGACGTGAATTTTTCAAAGTGATTTCAACTGTAAATAACTTTTTAACTGAACAGATAGATGAATACCACAAATAAAATTAATTTAAAAAAGAGGGAAAGTGAAACAGCTATGGGAAATGAAACAATTCATCATGGTTCGTGATCATGAACTTTACAACGGAGAGGGGAGTAAGTAGTTTCTAAGTATCAGAATTCATCTTGTACTAAGTACTTGAGTTGTAGTGATGTAGTCCCAGTATTTGAGGCAAGGTGGTTTTTTTTTTTTTTTATTTTATTATACTAGTACGTTCATTGTCGAACAGAGGTCGTCAACATCAACATAGGCCTCTGGGTAAGTATCATGGTTAATGCAGGTGGTCAAGTGTCGGTACTGGTTAGAATTCACCTTTCAAGTAAACTGAGACTAAAAGCAAAGAAAAAAAGCTACGTAGTTTGGATTGTATATTTAAGGAATATTTTTATAACTCCACAATCCTATTCAACAGATTCACTAATACTAATAACTACACTTCTTAAGTATAGGTCAAATGATATCCTAAATCTTATTAAAACGTTAAATTGTGATTACACTCTCGTTTTAGGTAAAAAGAGTATTGGCTTGTCATATATAAATAATAATATATAATATTAGGGGACACCACTACACGCTTCGCGTGCCAACCTCTTCATTACTCGCTACGCTCGTGAGGTAAGCTCGGCCTTCGGCCTCGCCTGAGAACTCTCTATTTGTAGGCCCTTTGTGAAACTCGGCTTACGGTCTCGTCAAGGAAAGTTCGTCCTACGGGCTCACCAAGGCACTCAGCTACAGCCCATTTATAGATCTAGGTATGTAGCCTCGTGAGGAAGATCGGCTTACTGATCGCCAGGACTGTTAACCAATTTGACCATGAATTTTGATTTTTGGAGCAGTGGAGCTCCTAAACATAGTATTTTATAGAATCGGATGTTAAATTGGTATTTAAGAGAAGACACCCTACTTGGGTGTTTTATTTTAGTATTACCCTTTTTTTGTTTTCAGAGTTTTTTCATACAACTCTTATTAATTGCCCTTTTCAAAATCTGATGGTATATATGGATTCAGTAGAAAACTAGCTTTAATTTTATACACAACTTGAGTAGATATGTTCAGTTTAAAAACAATTTATATGTTCAACAATTTCAGTTTTTGGCCCCTGATACCAAAAATTTTTGAGGTTTTAAGCTGAAATTCTTGGATAATTTGCACGTTTGTTACATGTGTAGAACTGTGAAGGTTTGACATTTTTACTCGAGATTATCCTCAAGTTAGGTAAAAAAACACATTTTTGTGATTTTCCTGTAAGAAAAATATTGGGACAGTTTTGGCAGTATAAAAGGCTACCTTTTCGGAACTATGAAACACTTTTCAAAATACCTCCTTATTGCACGCCTACAATATAAGACCAATAATCCCACAAAATTTCACCCTCGAAGGTTTAGTTGTTTTCGAGAAACAGTGATAAGTAGGTGAGTGGTATTTGGCTTTTATATATATATATATATACAGACTAGGGACACACCTGCACGCTTCGCGTGCTAATCCTGACTCTCGCTGCGCTCGATACACCTCAGCCTTTTGACTCGGCATGTGACTTTGACTACACATAAAAGTAGATTATCTGTATAACGTAAAATCACAATATTACATTTATCTACAGTATTTCACTCACTTTACTTGCGTTGCTACCTATTTCCAGTATTTCACTCACATTACTTGCGCTGCTACATATTTACAGTATTTCACTCACATTACTTGCGTTGCTACCTATTTACAGTATTTCACTCACATTACTTGCGTTGCTACCTATTTACAGTATTTCACTCACATTACTTGCGTTGCTACCTCATATTATACTGTTATATTATTTAAACACCAATTTTATGTACACTGTTATCAATACTGGAATGTTAAATAAGAATATGCCATTTACAAAGCAGTTTTCTAGATTGTTTTGTTTGTACTCGTTCCTTATACGATCAGTCAAGTATCGTGGATAATGTTACTTGGAATGTTAAGTACTGTAGGATTTATTCATCTTTTGAGGTATATTAATTTGTAACTATCACATTTATTTAAGAATAACGTATTGTTAATTTAATTAAAACACGAATTATTTCATATTACAGTAGTTAACTTCTGCACCAAGTTAATCAGTTAAAACTTGTTGTTGTTGATATAGTCAAGTCACTTAAGTATGCTTCAGTTTCAATTTATTTAATGAGTTAAGTTAATTTGCGTAAAATAGTTCAACTCGTAACTGTTAACTCTAGCATGTATTACATTTTATGTTAGTTAGCGTCAAGCAGTTCAATTCCTAAAATACAACTCCTTCAACTGCTGTATTCAGTCACGGGTAAATAAGAGAATACAGTTTAGCTAGTTACCTTCATTATGTGTAAGGAACAAGACATTTAAAATTCTAACAAATTATACCTGTATACTTGTAATTTAATCTGTGTAATTTATTTAGTATAATCTAATATTCACACACACTAAATTGTGTAAAAGCCAAACTAACGCGTTTGTATTGTAACAGTTTAAATTGTAGCAATATACAATCTTTTTTTTTCAATCAATCAATTATTTTTATTACGGCAAGGAGCATTGGTGTAGGGAGTGTGTGGACATCATTGGAGTGAGGGTGGAACATTGGTGTAGTGAGGGTGGGGACATAGGTGCTGGGTGGGTGGGCATTTCGATGTAGAGAGGGTGAGGGCATGGATGTAAGATGGGTGAGTACGATGATGTAGAGAGGGTGGGAACATTGGTGTAGGAAAGTTAGGACGTCAGTGTAGGTATGGTGGGGAAGTCAGTGTAGTTAGGGTTTTGACGTCGGTATAGGGAGGTTGGGGACATCGTTGTAGGGAGGGTGAGGATATCGGTGTAGTGAGGGTGGAGACATTAGTGTAGGGATGGTGGGGACATCGATGTAGGTCCCATTTATCATACTGAAGCATCACTCTCGCATCATTTTATCAGTAAATTTAGGAAAAATAGGAGTAATCTGAAATACCTCAAGAAGAATCTTGGTGGAGCCACCCCAATCAGTAGTCCCTGACCATGGTGGAGCCATCCCAATCAGTAGTCCCTGACTATGGTGGAGCCACCCCAATCAGTAGTCCCTGACCGTAGTGGAGCCATCCCAATTAGTAGTCCCTGACCATGGCGGAGCCACCCCAATCAGTATTCCCTGACCGTGGTGGAGCCACCCCAATCAGTAGTCCCTGACCGTGGTGGAGCCACCCCAACCAGTAGTCCCTGACCGTAGTGGAGCCACCCCAATCAGTAATTCCTGACCATGATGGAGCCACCCCAATCAGTAACCTCTGACCGTGGTGGAGCCACCCCAATCAGTAGTCCCTGACCATGGTGGAGCCACCCCAATCAGTAGTACCTGACCATGGTGGAGCCACCCCAATCAGTAGTCCTTGACCATGGTGGAGCCACCCCAATCAGTAGTCCCTGACCGTGGTGGAGCCACCCCAACCAGTAGTACCTGACCGTGGTGGAGCCACCCCAATCAGTAGTCCCTGACCATGGTGGAGCCACCCCAACCAGTAGTCCCTGACCGTAGTGGAGCCACCCCAATCAGTAATTCCTGACCATGGTGGAGCCACCCCAATCAGTAATCCCTGACCGTGGTGGAGCCACCCCAATCAGTAGTCCCTGACCATGGTGGAGCCACCCCAATCAGTAGTACCTGACCATGGTGGAGCCACCCCAATCAGTAGTCCTTGACCATGGTGGAGCCACCCCAATCAGTAGTCCCTGACCGTGGTGGAGCCACCCCAACCAGTAGTCCCTGACCGTGGTGGAGCCACCCCAATCAGTAGTCCCTGACCATGGTGGAGCCACCCCAATCTATAGTCCCTGACCATGGTGGAGCCACCCCAATCAGTAGTCCCTGACCGTGGAGGAGCCACCCCAATCAGTAGTCCCTGACCGTGGTGGAGCCACCCCAACCAGTAGTCCCTGACCATGGTGGAGCCACCCCAATCAGTAGTCACTGACCATGATGGAGCCACCCCAATCAGTAGTCCCTGACCATGGTGGAGCCTCTCCATACCTCCCCGGACCATCTAACCCACTGTCCTCTGTCCCAGGTGCAGCAGAGGTCAGGCCCAAACTCTCACCTAATCCTCATGGTCTAGATATCCGCTGTATCTGTGCCCTGGAAAGCAGTGCAAGTCCTCTGCCGACAAAACCTGGCTTCATCGCACTGTCTGGTGTCCTGAAATGGATGTCGTATATTGTACCTATTGTTAACGTCCACACACGCCGGCCAACGTACTGCTTGCAGTGGCCTTCCCTACCTCGATAGACTTTCTTCCACTTTATTTTGATCGAAATTACAATTTAGTAAAAGTTAATATTCAATTCATGATCGAACGCGAAATGCCTCTGGACAAAGTGTTCTAATGATAGTTAAATATGAATCACTTAAACTATTAAAACTTGCTGTTTTTATGTAAAATTAAGTAAAACTAATTTTTATCAAATACTTAGAGTTTCATCAGAGTACTCCTCTATCTAGCTTTAAGTGAGTTCCGTTAACCTATCTTATCTCTTGCACTTTAATTGCGCATGTTTGATCAAATGAAGACAAATAACATGACAAAGTTCAACCAGTTTGTTAACTCTTGTATTTTTATTCCTACCTACTTGTTCGTGAATTATCCAAAAAGCAATTTTATACTATACATTAATCAATCTAATAAACTACTTCTATTATTAGACTAAATATGTAGTATTAATAAGATATAAAGCATTTTGTGGAATGCTTAACTTTTAGAATCTGGTGGCGGGATGTTTATCATCAATATCAATGCTATGTACTGAAATTATGTTTTTGCCAATTAAATGTATTAGATGAAGTAATACAATAAGGTAAACCTAAGTCACTAAATCATGCTAAAATAATTACACTCTGTTTATTACGTGCACTCTCTTTACATTCCAAAATATGTTCATCCATGTAATAACTTTTTGTAGTTTATCAATCAGTTTTTATTCGTACACAGAAAATATAAATAATTAACAGAGAAAGATAGACATTTTTCATATCCTCTTTTTTCATATACCTAGAAACACTCTTCCAGATACATATATTTATGTAAGTTTACATTTGTACATTTTTACATATTACATCATTAGAGTACATATTCATTACATTTAAGCTTGACAAGTAGATATTTTTCGAATTCAATAAAATTATAATTAATCTTCAATGAAATGTATGTAATACACAGACTTATTAATACAAAAGTATTATGTAATATCTGCAGATCAAAGCAAATGAAAAGTCAAAGAGGAAATACAGGGTCTTTCGGCAGTATCCTGATTTAATGTTAACAACTTAAGGCAAACAAACATCTAAAATTTGAGAGTTCGGAGAAAAAACAACAGAGAAACAAACAGAATGTTTAGTGCACTTATTACACTTTTCATTCTATTTTAAAACACGTAAAAATAAATGTATTGTAAACAGTTAATAGCTTAACATAATCAAAAGAGATAAAAATACATTGGAACATTTAAATTGAATCTTTGTTGTTTCTCCATACATCTTGCCATGTCGTATTGCAGATAAGCTATTATCTAAATGTGGAATTTTTTCAGATTATATTTAATTAAAGTGCCATTAATGAAATTTTCCACTCTATCTGGGCTAGTTTTTAAGGGCATTTTAAATAATGAGAATCGAATTCCTGTTTAATATGTTCATGGAACCTTTTATGAAAATTAATTAATATTTTAAAGGAAGGACGTGTATTTTGGTTGGCCCAATTAAAACAGATTAACTGTCCATTAAATGCCTCTTGTAAAAAATGCAGACCAACTGTGCTCCAGAGAACGTAAATTAAAGTTTAAAAACAAAAATTAAAATGCGACCACACCCTTAGAAAACATTGATTTCTAGAAACATTCCCGCCCTTTGACAGACTTTTTACTTGTCTCTTCATTATTTAACGTTTATGTTACAAAAAATCTGTTTGTTAATTAGTCCACGTTTGAAAACCTACATTCATATTTGGCTATAGGCCCTATCTGATGGTTCTGATACAGAATAGTGAATTTGATTAAAAGCTTTAAGAAATATTTTGATAATATTTTTCTGGTTGAATAGAAATAATATTATTGAATTTACATATTAAAATTAATAACAAAGTACAAAACATCTATTAATAGGTAGAACATTATATTTTGGAAAAGACAAAGTTTATGGGCTCTGCCAGCCAAAACCCAAAAAATTAACACACAGTTGACAGAAAATGACACTTTTAACTTCAATTTAACACCATTCTTATGAAACTCTCCAATTTATGTATTTTCCATGTTTTTATCAAATGATAATGTAAAAACGTTAAATCTTATAATGTTAGAACACTATTAAAGATTTTAAATAGTCGATAGAGTAGACAAATTAAAATATGGACTCTGCACATTTTACTGGGGTTTCCTTTGTTTTACAATTTATCATGGATTATATGTTAATAGTATAGTTTAAAGTCATTATGTATACTTCTAATTGTTGTATATTTAATAGTTTTATTTGCTTAGCTACTGAATGACGATGGAAGTTAGGCCAACTACAGTGATGGACAGTAAATCGTAGCCAGGCTTTCAGGAAATTTATTCAGAGAAGTGTATTAGCCATTATGCCTGCAGGGGGCTTAGTGCGATCTACTGTACTGGCCTATATGAGCCGCCATCACGTCGTCTGTAAGTAATAAATAAAACTAACAACACTGTTCCAACTGAACACATATAAATATTTAATGACAAAACACGTTACACAGGAATAGGTCCTTCTTTGCTAGGCACATATAATAATAATATAAATCTTTATTTCCCAAATAATAAATGTATTTACAAGTGAATTATGGAAATTGTAACCACCATAATCCTGTAAGTGCTGGCTGTTTTACATCATTTGAAAATGATGCAATAAATACAGTTAAAATATACCTTCTTCATTCATAAATACCTGAAGCGGTTTCTGTGGCGTGTTAAACAAAACTAAATACTTAGGCAATATACACAACTGGCTATTTACTTATAATAAACGTACCCAAAAACAATAATCATCCACTCTTAAGTTACTATTTAAAACAAAAAAAATCAACACTTGGTAAATTAAGCAACCAGTTTTTCAGTTTATTAGAAAAAAAGGCAAGGTACAGGATTGTTTATATCGTTAGGCGGGAGATTAAAACATTTCGGGTCTAAGTAAAGAAATGTTTTAACAAAAAAGGATTAATAATTCTTGGTCTGATAAAGTTGTGATTACTAGAATTTCTTGTTTGGTAGAATAAATTATCTGTACCATGACTGCCTCTCCTTCTGTAAAATGCTCGAAGTACCTTGAAAAAAAGAAAGATTTTCACTAGTAAAATTTTTAATGGCTTGTATAGTTGTTCTGAATGATGAATTGTTCTTTGATGTTTAAAACAAACTATACGCAATAACTATTTTTAAGTTAGAATTAATTTGTTGAAAAGATTGACAAATTATGAATCCCAAAATTCAATTCTATACTGTAAATGCGAATGTATCAATGCAAAATATAATTGTTTAACAAAGTTGACGTTGCAAAAGTTTCTTAAAAAATAAAAAGATCTAATCGACCTTCTGAATTCAGCATGTAGTGCATTTATTTGGGTACTCCAAGTTACCTTGCTATCAATGAGTACACACAAGTATTTAATTTCATATACTTGTTCAATAGATTCACAATTGTTACAATTAAGCATATTTTGGTAAACATGGTATATAAACTGATCAAGAAAAGTGATACCGAATAGATCAAAATTTTCATATTTTAGTCTTAGAGACATTTACAATCATTGAATTGATGTAGAATGTCTAAATCATGAATTATACAGCATTTTATTTAATACCAACTAGCAGTGCTGTAAACCAAAACGATGTCATCAGCAAAGTCAAAGGCCTCACCATTAAAGCGTTGCAATAAAATGTCACTAATAAACATAGCAAGTAAGTCAGCGAATAGACTAGCTCCCTGGGAAACACCTATGTTAACTGTGCTCCCCTCATTTAAGGTAGTTTTGATACGTATTTGTGGTTAACGATTTTCAAGAAGGAAAGAGAGCACTATACGATATTCAATGTTTATAAAATAAGGGATAGATAGTTCAATACATTTACGTTCCAACAGACTCCTAACTCATAAGGCGATCCGCGATAGCTACGCACCATTTCCTTTATTTATATGATTCACACAGTACGAGATATTTACAAATATAGACTACTATAATGGGGCCGGTTAGAAAACAGCCTGCGTGTTGTTGAATTCAGCACATATAGGGGTTACATCAGCGGAGGGGAACGTTCCGCCACTCTGTATCTCGTTGACGGAGCCGTGTTTGCTGTGGGGAGAGTAGAAAAATTTTAAAACTGCATATGCAGTAATATGTATATATATAAGTTTAATGTAAGTTGAGATAAATATTATTTCAATTTGACGGTAGGTCAATCAACATTTTTACTATGTTATAAGTATTTTAAATTTAGTATAAGAAAAGCACAATAATATACCAAATACAACTATAAAATAACCTTAATATATCTCGTTGATGACAACAAACTACCCTATATCAGCTGATTCCTCACTCGTGCCAGGACCACCAATAGCTACGAATACATAGAAAAATAATGTCATGGGTGGGAGAAGAGTAACTATCCCTCTCACTTCCACGACTAACTTTATCTAGTACAAGTAAACGTCACACAAACCAAATGTATTACAATGTAAGTACAAAATGCACAAATATATTACAAGGATAAAATGCAAAAATATTATGGTGATCGATTTCGGTGAATCACGTTCACCTTCCTCAGACCAGAGGGATTCACAAAAGATGATCACAGTGTGGTACTGTATATGTACCAACACGTATTATGTGGTACTGTATATGTACCAACACGTATTATGTGGTACTGTATATGTACCAACACGTATTATGTGGTACTGTATATGTACCAACACGTATTATGTGGTACTGTATATGTACCAACACGTATTATGTGGTACTGTATATGTACCAACACGTATTATGTGGTACTGTATATGTACCAACACGTATTATGTGGTACTGTATATGTACCAACACGTATTATTTGGTACTGTATATGTACCAACACGTATTATGTGGTACTGTATATGTACCAACACGTATTATGTGGTACTGTATATGTACCAACACGTATTATGTGGTACTGTATATGTACCAACACGTATTATGTGGTACTGTATATGTACCAACACGTATTATGTGGTACTGTATATGTACCAACACGTATTATGTGGTACTGTATATGTACCAACACGTATTATGTGGTACCGTATATGTACCAACACGTATTATGTGGTACCGTATATGTACCAACACGTATTATGTGGTACCGTATATGTACCAACACGTATTATGTGGTACTGTATATGTACCAACACGTATTATGTGGTACTGTATATGTACCAACACGTATTATGTGGTACTGTATATGTACCAACACGTATTATGTGGTACTGTATATGTACCAACACGTATTATGTGGTACTGTATATGTACCAACACGTATTATGTGGTACTGTATATGTACCAACACGTATTATGTGGTACTGTATATGTACCAACACGTATTATGTGGTACTGTATATGTACCAACACGTATTATGTGGTACTGTATATGTACCAACACGTATTATGTGGTACTGTATATGTACCAACACGTATTATGTGGTACTGTATATGTACCAACACGTATTATGTGGTACTGTATATGTACCAACACGTATTATGTGGTACTGTATATGTACCAACACGTATTATGTGGTACTGTATATGTACCAACACGTATTATGTGGTACTGTATATGTACCAACACGTATTATGTGGTACTGTATATGTACCAACACGTATTATGTGGTACTGTATATGTACCAACACGTATTATGTGGTACTGTATATGTACCAACACGTATTATGTGGTACTGTATATGTACCAACACGTATTATGTGGTACTGTATATGTACCAACACGTATTATGTGGTACTGTATATGTACCAACACGTATTATGTGGTACTGTATATGTACCAACACGTATTATGTGGTACTGTATATGTACCAACACGTATTATGTGGTACTGTACATGTACCAACACGTATTATGTGGTACTGTACATGTACCAACACGTATTATGTGGTACTGTACATGTACCAACACGTATTATGTGGTACTGTACATGTACCAACACGTATTATGTGGTACTGTACATGTACCAACACGTATTATGTGGTACTGTACATGTACCAACACGTATTATGTGGTACTGTACATGTACCAACACGTATTATGTGGTACTGTACATGTACCAACACGTATTATGTGGTACTGTACTTGTACCAACACGTATTATGTGGTACTGTACATGTACCAACACGTATTATGTGGTACTGTATATGTACCAACACGTATTATGTGGTACTGTATATGTACCAACACGTATTATGTGGTACTGTAATGTACCAACACGTATTATGTGGTACTGTATATGTACCAACACGTATTATGTGGTACTGTACATGTACCAACACGTATTATGTGGTACTGTACATGTACCAACACGTATTATGTGGTACTGTATATGTACCAACACGTATTATGTGGTACTGTATATGTACCAACACGTATTATGTGGTACTGTACATGTACCAACACGTATTATGTGGTACTGTACATGTACCAACACGTATTATGTGGTACTGTATATGTACCAACACGTATTATGTGGTACTGTACATGTACCAACACGTATTATGTGGTACTGTACATGTACCAACACGTATTATGCTAGTAAAAAAACTAATTAACTTTATCTCCCTCACGCAAGTGCTTTCATTAGGTTGCAATTTAAGTTGCCGAACGTAGTCTTTGAAATTAAACACTCTTGTTTAAGTTATTAATGTCACTTACAACACCAGTAATATGCGTTCAATATCTGCCTCTCTTTGTGAACTGATTCTAATGGCACTTATTACTTCACTGTTCCAAGTAAACGTCTACTCCAGGTTGAAGATTGACTAGTTGTTAAGGGATGTCTTTTAAAATGCCACTTGAATTCAGAAGTTTTCAGAGTTGTGATCTGGAAACCCTCTTGCTACAACTAGTGGCCATACTGGAACATTCACGCTCCTTGGGGGCTTCCCGATTGGCTTAGCAACCGGAAGTGACCTGCCAAATTACATTGCTAAAGAGGGAAGAGGGGGAGAGTTAGAGAGGGAGAGAGAGAGAGAAAGAGAGAGAGAGAGAGAGAGAGAGAGAGAGAGAGAGAGAGAGAGAGAGAGAGAGAGAGAGAGAGAGAGAGAGAGAGAGAGAGAGAGAGAGAGAGAGAGAGAGAGAGAGAGAGAGAGGAGAGAGAGAGAGAGAGAGAGAGAGAGAGAGAGAGAGAGAGAGAGAGAGAGAGAGAGAGAGGAGGTAGTGGTAGAGAGAGGGTGGAGGGAGGGAAAGACGGAGAGAGAAGTGGAGGCTTCCCTTGTCGGTATTGTCGTATATAGCAATAATTATAAATGGTTATAATACTTACTTTTTTATAGTTCCTGTGTTTATGATGTTTATTATTCACAGTATTTGCATACATCATGTATTATGAACTAGACCAACTCCATATTTGTAAGAAATTCTAATAAGACTAATCTAATTGATAATCAATTAACTCTTATATTTTTTGCAAATCCCTCTTGTTTACCAACATTAATTGCCATAATAACTTTTCCATTGTTTTACGTATATTCTATTAAATACGAGTTATGTGACGTCCACTTTCTCGGTATGAATGCCAAACATGTCATATGCTATATGGGACAGTAGGCCTATATGTTATTTAGAATAAATACTTGTTTATAATATTATTATTTTGATAGATAATTCATAAGTATCACGCTTATCCATGTTAAGCTGGCGCTCGCATCGCAGCGTAGTGGCTGAAGCTAAGCTTTATAAGCTAAATGTTTTAGTTCGATTCCAACTAGAATCACAATACATTTGAAAGGGATCAGCTGATAACCACCGGCTGTTCATTTATCATTAGGCTATTAATGAATAAAACGCTCTAAGGAATACTCACCCTTAGTTTGTAACAATAACTATATTCGTTCATCTATATACATTAGAAATCCATACACCCATACCTTTATGATCGGTGTCTTTAGGAGAAATAAATAAAATTTCTCTCTGCGGCGTAAATAATCAAAAGAATATAAACATAATTATTCTGATTATCATAAAAATTGGTAATAATTATCTATTCTGGGTTCAAACTTTAAGCCACTTTCTGTCAAGTTGTATCTAACATTCTGTGCTTCCTTTGTTACCACCAACACTATACGCAACTTTATGAACTTGCGTCGCTGATAGGAGAGAGTTTAGACCCTAGAAAGCTTCGATCACTTATAGCGAAAGGTAATTAGAACTTAAGCTGATTAGTTGTTAACCCTCGTCACCAAAGTAACCCCCCTCCCTTCAGCACACCCTTAGAGAAACGACGTGTGAGCCACCTTGTTGGATTATACGACGTATAAAATATCTGCCTACTTAATGATAATGTAGGTAAGAAACTGTTTACTTTTAATCAAATAATTTTATTTAATGAAATATTTTACAGAAAAATAAATAAATGTTTATGAAAATGACTTCCCCCCTCCCCTGGTGGTCTGTGCAGGGGTTGGGAACTTCATGATTTTTGTTATCCGTTATATATATTTGCTTATACAATACAATATAAAATGATAATAATAACAATACTTTATTAATACAAAAGAACAACAATATGAAATACTTGGTAATCATTAGCATAAAACTAGAATATACGTGCACACAACGGTTAATCTTGTATAAAATAATTATATGAATAATTAATGGATCGTATGCTGTTGTTAAATAATTTACAGGAGCGTTCCCTTTCATAAAGCGTTCCTAAATATCGAACATTTTATTGATACAAATCTATAACAAAAGTAACATCATATCTAGATAATTCAGCAAGTTATACTAAGGTATATTCAGCAAGGTTTGTTCTAAATGTATATATTTTTTAGTGTGTAAATAAATTGAATAAATCTAATTTAAACAGTAAATGAAAAAATAATTTTATGAAGTTTTCCTTATTGCAAGGTTAATGAGGCTAATAATTGAACGATTATTAAAGTATCTTTAATAAAATAATGACATGGTTATTAATAGAATATTAAAATCACAATCACGTCTTGTAACAGTAATTAGGATATTATGGGAAGGCTCAGTTCACGGCACAGCGTTCGTTTTAGTGATTTAAAAAAACATTTATAACATGTTAAATTTAAATACAACAGTCAAATTAAATTGCTGGATACACATTTTTATAACTACTAAAATGTATACAATCTATCTATAACGAATCTATATAGATTGTTACAGCCTTTGTTATAGAAAGTATATTTCTCAAACTATTAAACTATATTAAAAAGGAGATTTTATCATTTTAGGTTAAAAGTATACTAAAAATTTAAATAATTATGTTTAAAATTCATACGTAGAGTTAGAAGTTCTGTAAAAAGTTGACTCAAGTAAATATATTTCAATATTTGATTTTTAAAAACAACTATACTGAACTTACGAAAACTATAAATGTGCCCACCCGCCCACCCATATACGTACTGTGGTACTGACCCACCAACCCACCCATATACACACTGTGGTATATATATATATATATATATATATATATATCCACAGTGCCCACCCATACACGTATAGTGGTATTGTGATTACCGTCCTTTGTTTGTCAGACCCTCTCACCCGCCTCTACATGTACAGTGGTGGGTATATATATATATATATATATATCACGTGACAAAAAGCCCACCACATGTTACATAACACGTACAGTGGTATTGACCCACCCACACACCTATACACGCACAGTGGTACAACCCACCCGCCCACCCATACACGAACAGTGGTATTGACCCACCCACACACCTATACACGCACAGTGGTATTAACCCACCTGTCCACCCATACACGAACAGTGCTATGTAATGTAATGGTAGTAAATAATTGTTTAAATTGCAACATAAAATAGAACAATTTGCTTTCATACTCTATTTATTTACTTATTTCTACTTTTGTCATTATTACTTTAAATCTTTATATTCATTTTCCGCTAGTCAATTAGTTTCTTAGTTTGATTATTTGTTGTGTTATAAATATACTAAAAACCATTTTCATTTCTTCATTTTCATTCTAAAATCTACGATTGGTCAACATAAAAAAGTTAATAAAAACACTAAATATTTGCTCTGTTGCTTTAAGTAGTACTGCAGTACAACTGTCTTACTAATGTTAACGTAATCAAAGAGTGAGGCTCCCACCCACCCATACACGTACATTAGTAATGACCTCATACACTCGCTCATACAAGTACGGAGGCAAAGACGTAACGCCCACCCCTTCACGTACAATGGTAATGCCTCTCCCACCCACCCATACACGCACAGTGGTAATGCCTCTCCTACCCACCCATACACGTACAGTGGTAATGACCCTCCAACCCACTTTAACAAATATGGTGGTAATGACCCTCCCACTAAACCCTACAGTGCTAATAACCCTCGACTGGTAAGCGAGCGTAGCCATGACGGGGTTGGCACGCTGCGTGTGCAGGGGTGCACCCTAGTATTAATTAAAACTCGTCATTTTAACTCGTTCAACTAATAGCTTTTTTAACTTGATAATTTACGAATGGTTAAAATGTATCTAACATAAAACTAATCTAATATATAACTAAAAGATCAATACGAATAAACCACTTCAACGATTAAACCTACATAGATTAAACCTACAGTAGGCCTATAAATAACTGGCATACTACAAATAGCGGCATCACCTGACTTGGACAGGGCAAGAGAAATAGGCAAGATTGGCTTTAATCGAGGTAAAAGGTAATAACTACACGAGGGTATCTCTACTTCACTAGGTAATGCTTGTGACTACACGCTAGTCTGGGTTACTAGTCCATTTTATAATATTTTCCAGAATTATCAATCAAAAGAGACCGTAAGTAGATATTTTAGTACTCTAATTTTACTAGTCAAATAGTTTGCAAAGACACTAAAATAGAAATGGAAATGTATTTATTGCATTACATTATCGTAACATTTTACTATACTTCAAAGTTCTATTCCGCTTGGTACCTTGTACATTGTTGACCTGTAATATGAAGATAATGTATTTGAGATTATTTTTCTTACTATAAAATTGTATAATTAGTCTTGTTTTAACGTGGTAGATTGTCGTAATGTTTAGGTAGTAAATATTTTCTAAAACAGTTCATATTTTAAGTCCGACAGATATTCGGATTTCTGTTTGAGAGATATAGTGTAAGTTATGTTATTTAATTATTAATTGAATATTCATCTATATTGAACTATGGTAATAAAACTATCAAACTTTCATTGAAACAATTATGTCCACTTTTTATATAAATAATTTTAAAAAATCATAAATTCATGGTGGTTTATAGTTTTTTTTTAATTTATCAATAACAGTTTTAGTATTTAATAAATACAATCTATTTAATAATTTCAAATAATAACACTATGTAAGATAGTTATGTCGGGAAACACTGTCTGGCATACTACCGACTACACGCTGTCAGCCGTCGGTTTGTTGTGACAGCCCCAAACTTGAGTTCCTGCGGTATTCCCAGTTGACGTCTTACACAGTTCTACAACATGTAAGATAGTTATGTCGGGATACACTGTCTGGCATACTACCGACTACATGCTGTCAGCCGTCGGTTTGTTGTGACAGCCCCAAACTTGAGTTCCTGCGGTATTCCCAGTTGACGTCTTACACAGTTCTACAACATGTAAGATAGTTATGTCGGGATACACTGTCTGGCATACTACCAACTACACGCTGTCAGCTGTCGGTTTGTTGTGGCAGCCCCAAACTTGAGTTCCTGTGGTATTCTTAGTTGACGTCTTACACAGTTCTACAACATATAAGATAGTTATGTCGGGAAACACTGTCTGGCATTGTAGTCGCTGTCAGCCGTCGGTTTGTTGTGGCAGCCCCAAACTTGAGTTCCTGCGGTGTTCCCAGTTGACGTCTTACACAGTTCTACAACATGTAAGATAGTTATGTCGGGATACACTGTCTGGCATACTACCGACTACATGCTGTCAGCCATCGGTTTGTTGTGACAGCCCCAAACTTGAGTTCCTGCGGTATTCCCAGTTGACGTCTTACACAGTTCTACAACATATAAGATAGTTATGTCGGGAAACACTGTCTGGCATTGTAGTCGCTGTCAGCCGTCGGTTTGTTGTGGCAGCCCCAGACTTGAGTTACTGCGGTGTTCCCAGTTGACGTCTTACACAGTCCTACAACATGTAAGATAGTTATGTCGGGAAAAACTGACTGGCATTGTAGTCGCTGTCAGCCGTCGGTTTGTTGTGGCAGCCCCAAACTTGAGTTCCTGTGGTATTCCCACTTGACGTCTTACACAGTTCTGCAACATGTAAAATAGTTATGTCGGGAAACACTGACTGGCATTGTAGTCGCTGTCGGCCGTCGGTTTGTTGTGGCAGCCCCAAACTTGAGTTCCTGCGGTATTCCCAGTTGACGTCTTACACAGTTCTACAACATGTAAGATAGTTATGTCGGGAAAAACTGACTGGCATTGTAGTCGCTGTCGGCCGTCGGTTTGTTGTGGCAGCCCCAAACTTGAGTTCCTGCGGTATTCCCAGTTGACGTCTTACACAGTTCTACAACATGTAAGATAGTTATGTCGGGAAAAACTGACTGGCATTGTAGTCGCTGTCAGCCGTCGGTTTGTTGTAGCAGCCCCAAACTTGAGTTCCTGCGGTATTCCCAGTTGACGTCTTACACAGTTCTACAACATGTAAGATAGTTATGTCGGGATACACTGTCTGGCATACTACCGACTACACGCTGTCAGCTGTCGGTTTGTTGTGACAGCCCCAAACTTGAGTTCCTGCGGTATTCCCAGTTGACGTCTTACACAGTTCTACAACATGTAAGATAGTTATGTCGGGAAACACTGTCTGGCACTGTAGTCGCTGTCGGGCGTCGGTTTGTTGTGACAGCCCCAAACTTGAGTTCCTGCGGTATTCCCAGTTGACGTCTTACACAGTTCTACAACATGTAAGATAGTTATGTCGGGATACACTGTCTGGCATACTACCGACTACACGCTGTCAGCTGTCGGTTTGTTGTGACAGCCCCAAACTTGAGTTCCTGCGGTATTCCCAGTTGACGTCTTACACAGTTCTACAACATGTAAGATAGTTATGTCGGGATACACTGTCTGGCATACTACCGACTACACGCTGTCAGCTGTCGGTTTGTTGTGACAGCCCCAAACTTGAGTTCCTGCGGTATTCCCAGTTGACGTCTTACACAGTTCTACAACATGTAAGATAGTTATGTCGGGATACACTGTCTGGCATACTACCGACTACACGCTGTCAGCTGTCGGTTTGTTGTGACAGCCCCAAACTTGAGTTCCTGCGGTATTCCCAGTTGACGTCTTACACAGTTCTACAACATGTAAGATAGTTATGTCGGGATACACTTTCTGGCATACTACCGACTACACGCTGTCAGCTGTCGGTTTGTTGTGACAGCCCCAAACTTGAGTTCCTGCGGTATTCCCAGTTGACGTCTTACACAGTTCTACAACATGTAAGATAGTTATGTCGGGATACACTGTCTGGCATACTACCGACTACACGCTGTCAGCTGTCGGTTTGTTGTGACAGCCCCAAACTTGAGTTCCTGCGGTATTCCCAGTTGACGTCTTACACAGTTCTACAACATGTAAGATAGTTATGTCGGGATACACTGTCTGGCATACTACCGACTACACGCTGTCAGCTGTCGGTTTGTTGTGACAGCCCCAAACTTGAGTTCCTGCGGTATTCCCAGTTGACGTCTTACACAGTTCTACAACATGTAAGATAGTTATGTCGGGATACACTGTCTGGCATACTACCGACTACACGCTGTCAGCCGTCGGTTTGTTGTGACAGCCCCAAACTTGAGTTCCTGCGGTATTCCCAGTTGACGTCTTACACAGTTCTACAACATGTAAGATAGTTATGTCGGGATACACTGTCTGGCATACTACCGACTACACGCTGTCAGCTGTCGGTTTGTTGTGACAGCCCCAAACTTGAGTTCCTGTGGTATTCCCAGTTGACGTCTTACACAGTTCTACAACATGTAAGATAGTTATGTCGGGATACACTGTCTGGCATACTACCGACTACACGCTGTCAGCTGTCGGTTTGTTGTGACAGCCCCAAACTTGAGTTCCTGCGGTATTCCCAGTTGACGTCTTACACAGTTCTACAACATGTAAGATAGTTATGTCGGGATACACTGTCTGGCATACTACAGACTACACGCTGTCAGCTGTCGGTTTGTTGTGACAGCCCCAAACTTGAGTTCCTGCGGTATTCCCAGTTGACGTCTTACACAGTTCTACAACATGTAAGATAGTTATGTCGGGATACACTGTCTGGCATACTACCGACTACACGCTGTCAGCTGTCGGTTTGTTGTGACAGCCCCAAACTTGAGTTCCTGCGGTATTCCCAGTTGACGTCTTACACAGTTCTACAACATGTAAGATAGTTATGTCGGGATACACTGTCTGGCATACTACCGACTACACGCTGTCAGCCGTCGGTTTGTTGTGACAGCCCCAAACTTGAGTTCCTGCGGTATTCCCAGTTGACGTCTTACACAGTTCTACAACATGTAAGATAGTTATGTCGGGTTACACTGTCTGGCATACTACCGACTACACGCTGTCAGCTGTCGGTTTGTTGTGACAGCCCCAAACTTGAGTTCCTGCGGTATTCCCAGTTGACGTCTTACACAGTTCTACAACATGTAAGATAGTTATGTCGGGATACACTGTCTGGCATACTACCGACTACACGCTGTCAGCCGTCGGTTTGTTGTGACAGCCCCAAACTTGAGTTCCTGCGGTATTCCCAGTTGACGTCTTACACAGTTCTACAACATGTAAGATAGTTATGTCGGGATACACTGTCTGGCATACTACCGACTACATGCTGTCAGCCGTCGGTTTGTTGTGACAGCCCCAAACTTGAGTTCCTGTGGTATTCCCAGTTGACGTCTTACACAGTTCTACAACATGTAAGATAGTTATGTCGGGATACACTGTCTGGCATACTACCAACTACACGCTGTCAGCTGTCGGTTTGTTGTGGCAGCCCCAAACTTGAGTTCCTGTGGTATTCCCAGTTGACGTCTTACACAGTTCTACAATATGTAAGATAGTTATGTCGGGATACACTGTCTGGCATACTACCAACTACACGCTGTCAGCTGTCGGTTTGTTGTGGCAGCCCCAAACTTGAGTTCCTGTGGTATTCTTAGTTGACGTCTTACACAGTTCTACAACATATAAGATAGTTATGTCGGGAAACACTGTCTGGCATTGTAGTCGCTGTCAGCCGTCGGTTTGTTGTAGCAGCCCCAGACTTGAGTTCCTGCGGTGTTCCCAGTTGACGTCTTACACAGTCCTACAACATGTAAGATAGTTATGTCGGGAAAAACTGACTGGCATTGTAGTCGCTGTCGGCCGTCGGTTTGTTGTGGCAGCCCCAAACTTGAGTTCCTGTGGTATTCCCACTTGACGTCTTACACAGTTCTGCAACATGTAAAATAGTTATGTCGGGAAACACTGACTGGCATTGTAGTCGCTGTCAGCCGTCGGTTTGTTGTAGCAGCCCCAAACTTGAGTTCCTGCGGTATTCCCAGTTGACGTCTTACACAGTTCTACAACATGTAAGATAGTTATGTCGGGAAAAACTGACTGGCATTGTAGTCGCTGTCAGCCGTCGGTTTGTTGTGACAGCCCCAAACTTGAGTTCCTGCGGTATTCCCAGTTGACGTCTTACACAGTTCTACAACATGTAAGATAGTTATGTCGGGAAAAACTGACTGGCATTGTAGTCGCTGTCAGCCGTCGGTTTGTTGTAGCAGCCCCAAACTTGAGTTGCTGTGGTATTCCCAGTTGACGTCTTACACAGTTCTACATCATGTAAGATAGTTATGTCGGGAAACACTGATTGGATTTGTAGTCACTGTCAGCCATCGGTGTGTTGGCTTATTGAGATATAGATAAGAAATATTAACCAAACACAGGAACACTAATTAAGTTTATGCTGTTTATTTGTCATATATTGAACCACGGAACAAAAAGTAAAAATATACGAATGTAACCATGTGTATTTTTATTTATTTACTTATTCATAAGACGCCGATCGTCAAGATATGGGCGAATATGGATTTCGAATGAGTGTGATGAGTGTAGATAAGCGAATGTCACTATAACAGTCATTATTATAAACTAA
Organism: Stictocephala bisonia; assembly: GCA_035578905.1. Lineage (NCBI taxonomy): Eukaryota > Metazoa > Arthropoda > Insecta > Hemiptera > Membracidae > Stictocephala > Stictocephala bisonia. Next base: position 1,265,897 of record JAQJVL010000075.1, on the reverse strand, counting down.
GGCCGACTATTCCTTAGAAAGTGTTATTAATTAATAGCCCATTGACAAATGAACAGCCGGTGATTATCAGCTGATCCTTCTCAAATTGTATTGACTCTGATTGGGATCGAACTGAGAACCTTTAGCACATGAAGCTGTGATTGAACCAACTACGCTACCGACCAATATATATTTACTTTATAAATATGTTAGTCTTTTTTTATTAAAAATAAAAAGCATTGTTTACACATAGTTTTTGATTGAAGTATATTTTATTCTTAAATTTCCCTAAATTATAAATTGTACTTGTTTTATGTTTTTATTTTATATAGGTCAACAGTATTAGTGAAAAAACATCATTTGTACCTTTTTTAGAATTAATACATTAATACCTTATTTTTTATTTAAGGCATATTAATACAATTGTCACCATATTCAGGCATTTAAAAATATTGTTTTTATAAAAGTATGATAAATGTCTTATTAATCTTAAAAAATAATTGTAAAGTTAATGAAATCTAAATTCAGTGTTAAAATTGACTGACATATAAAAAATATGCATTTAAAACAAATATAGAGCTACAAAATAGTTTTTTTGTGATCCTCATAACAATGATGGCAAATGTCCAACTACCTTTGTCTCCCTCATCTGATACTCCATCATTAACAAATTTCAAAAACAAAATATAATTCTGCTACCTGTAGTAGTCTATATTTATTTCATTTCACCCTGACCTAGAAAGTTAAAATAACTTCAGTTATTAATGTTAAGTTTTTTCTGTGCTAATTTTTAAAAGTAATTCATCACGTTTCTCCCTTACATAACACTAGACATAGCCTTCTATTGGGAAAAATTGTGCTTTTCTATGTATTAATTAATTAATTAATATATACAAAATATGATTCGATTTAAAAAAATGAACAACTGCAAAAGATATGGAAAAACATAAAATCCTATTATTCTTGAACTGAATAATTCATTTTAATATAAATGAATTAAAATAATTTCAAATAATGTTTTTAGCATTCAGGTAAGAAAACTTGATATTATAATCAATGCAGTACATTTTATTACATTACATTGGATAATTGTTGTCATCCGAACTAACTTAACAGTTCCTAAACGTACTTTGTTCCATTGTTAGATTTCACTCTCAGATGTTGGTGATGATTCAAAACACAACAAAGAATGGCTGTCAACAAGCTTTCAGCATCATGTGCTGATTCGTTGTGGCACAGCGCAGCTGGTACTATCAGCACATCAGAGTGAACTTGCCGCGAAACTGTGTTCACAAAGGAAATGTTTTGTCTGTAGTCTTGCAAAGTCTCAACTTATCTCTCCGCCTTTCCGCGCAACTTAAACTAATTATTCAATGCGATGTTTACAGTGAGAGAGTGGGATGGGAAAAACTCTACTTATTCGTGTTTCAAAATAAATCAGGAAAATGGGAATGAATTTAACTACAAGTTTTATTCTCGTCGTATTTTATCGTTAGTCTTTTACTTAAATAAAATACTTTTATCTTGATCAACAATCGTAACAGTTCAAGAATGTATTATATTTTATTTAAATGGATGTCCCGACGACATGAGCGCTTAGTGGCATTGTAGTGCAGCTCTGACGTACAGTGTTGCCAAGAGTAGTGCGTTAGACATATATTAACTACTTACAGAGGTAAGAATACACTTAAAGAGGCATTTGTAGTCGGTTCAAACAATAATAACGTACAATAATATATAAATACTGTATTTTCATATGAACAATCTTTAAACTATAGAAACAAAAATATAACAGACAATATAAACAATAGTATAGTCCATACCCAAACACACAATTTGAAAAACCATGAAAGAAGGTTAAAAAACAGGTTAGAGAGCTGAATGGTGGCAACAGTGCAATACGTAAAGCCGTTGCTATCTTTTAGACTGGCTTACATCGTTACCCTGTTGGTCGTAACATTCCCAAACTCCTTGTAGTTCCAGCTTTTGTTGCTAGATAACTCACTCTTAATTCAAGTCGTCACACTCATTAAATAAACAATAGATTTTGCCTATATTTGTTAAGATTGTTAAAGATTCCGCAGTAAATAAAACTGTTTTCGGACAAACCAAAGAAAAACAATTACAATTATATAACATGAACGAATAAATAGACACTACTCATCGCATGTTGGTTAGACTGACGATCTTTCCACCCACCCTAAAGTTATTAATAATACAAGGGCCTTCCCACCTATATAAAAGATGACATAACACAGATAGCCTTCCACCTACCCAGAATATGGACACAATATTGATGGTACATAGGTAAACATAACTCTGAGAGCCCTCCCACCTATACAACACATAGACATAACATAAGGGCCTTCCTACCACCTAAAATATAGACACAACACTGAGAGCCTTCCCACTCACCCACTCACCCAATAGATAGACACAATATTAAATGAAAACAGGAAGACATTACTCTAAAAGCTCTCACACCCAAAAAAACAGATAAGATATAACATGAGGGCCTCCCTACCCACCTAAAATATAGACACAATAATGAGAGCCTTCCCACCTACATACCATTGGACACAATACCGAAGGCAAATAGGTTGACATACCTCTGAGAGGTGCCTAATCTCAGATTGACATAAAGCTAAAGATTCCAATATGAAATCAATCTCCATAATATTTGTAACTTCTTGTACATACTTAAATCGATTAAAAATATTATTTCGTGACATTTCCATAGCAATTTATATTTTGAGGACATGTGGTAGAGGGGAATCTATAGTCCTAACTTCACCTCCAAATAAAGCCATTTTTCATTTCATTTCATACAATATGATAAATTTAAACTTGGATCATAGTCAATTGAAAATCCAAAACTATACCAAGGTCAACCTGAAAACGTAGAACTGACAAATAATTAATCATAGTCAAGATGAGTTCTAATTCAATTTTGAGCCAACCTTCGAACAGCGAGCTCAGAAATTTCCACTGAAAATTTAAAATATTCTATTATACATACTATTTATGTCATCAATATAGAAACTGGTTTTCAGTAATTTCCAAAAAAATATCTTAGCGGAATAAATAGAGCACTCGAGAGTAGTTCTAGAGAACACATTATCCCAGGAATAGTGAAGTTTGTGTGAACCGATGTAAATTCTTGGATCAATATGTGTGAGCCACATGGATTGAACAATATTCGGTTTCATTACATATGAAAGGGCTGTGCAAAATTGACATCGGCCACGGCGTGACATGTAATCATCCATACACCCCGTGAGAACTTGTTTGCAGAGGGCCATTGAGTCGGAGTCTCCGTCCGTGGACAATCTGACGACCGTATGCTAATCCATTGTGTTCCTAGAAGGGGACAAAAGCCTGGTGAGATTGGATGGTCGAAAATACGTGCTTAAGTTGATAGGTACAAGGCGATAACAAGAAAAAATGTAAATTAACTGATAACGCCAAACATTGTGAAGTACAGTATATAAGCTATAGGTTCCGGTCAAAATCTCTCGAGTTAGGTATAAGGCTTCTGGTTAATCCTAGAGCTATATTTGAAGACGTACTATTTGCATTTTTGAACATGACTTTAGTTAATTTACATTAATATTACTTTTAAAAGTACAAATTCTGTGAATGCTTTTAACTATTCATGATTTTATACCAACATGTTTTTATGTAAATGGTTTGCAAGTTTTATGTAATTTACATTTATTTTATAACCTAATCATCAAATCACATACGAGCCTTGAAGCGTAGATATAGGATTAAGTCAGTAAGAGAGATGGATATTTTCTACAATAATAGTATAATTTTTTAAAAATATTTTAGTGTTTCAGTAGCTGATGAAGAAGTTGTTAACAAAGTAAAATTAGTTCCGTTCTTGTTGTTCAATAGAAAATACGATTTTTTTATATTTTTGTTAAAAATAAATGTTCATTGTTTGTTTAAACTAATATTAGTTATACTTTTATTCGTAGAAAAAAACTCTCGTATGGTTGGCTTTTGCAAATGTATTTCAATAAACAGTTGGATTACAAGTGTAAGAAATACAACAAATAATTACTTTCTCGAAAGGAATATGTCTTCATAGATATATTGTTTTGTCAACATCCTTAGTGTTCTTACCTAGCTTAATGGCCCAAGCCCCGTTACCAAATATTTGTTACGTTAATTATTTTTGTTTAGTAACTAAATTTTCACTTTCAATGGACTGACTAAATTGACATAGAACTAAAAAAATAACTGATTAAATTGACATTGTACTAAATATCATCTCAATATTATAAAAATATATTTTACTGTATGTATATTTTTTCGATTTTTGTAAAATGTAGTCCCGGTAAAAAAAATGTACTTTAGTTAAAAAACTTGTTTATAACCATAATGATGTTAATTATTAATATCATGAGGTTAATTGAGGTCTCTTTATTAAGGAACTATTAATACAACTACTGTGATGAAGGCATTTTGTATTTATTCAATATTGTATAATAGTTTCCATTGATCAAGGACTGTGATAAATGATACTCGTAGTTTAACCACGCACAAGAAGGTGATATTAAGTGATATAGTGACGCGTACAAAATGTTTAACTCTATTTTACTGATTACATTTAATACTGATATGTAATATGTATAGTTAAAATCTCTATCACGATCTAGCTATGTCCCCACAAATAGCTAGTGGCTGTCCAAGTTGATAACGGGTAGCTATTTAAGTTGGTCATATTCCTTTTAAGACCTTTAATGCGTTTGGTAAATGGTACAAACACTTTGAATGGCTGACATTGGGATATTTATTATCTACAGTTTTTTTAGATCTGAGAGAAAACACTCTAAAAATTATGTCTTAGTAAACATATAGATTACAGAGCCTATACAAAATATTTCTGTCAAGTTCCATAGTCCCATGCCTCGTAGTTGTATGACATAGGAAAGAAACTGTAAACAGTCAGTAAACGGTATTTGGCTTTTGTATTTATTAATAAACCATGTATTCTAACTTGAATATATCCTTTTTTAAACCAATAGTACGTGATTGTTGCATCATCAAGTCTGAAAGTACGACATGATATAAGAAACATAACCACAGAGAAAAAAACAGTACGCTTTCTTGTGACCGTAGAGAACGCCTTTGTATCAGTTACCACTGGTCTAAATATTTATAAATTTATAGTATGATTACTAATTTTATCCGGGAATAAATTATCTCGTTATAAGGAAATTAGGGAAGGGATGAAAACGGTGCTGGCTCGTCGGCACAGATATCTGGAGGGCAAGTTACTCAACACCCCATGTAACTCGACACACATTCAGCGCACAATTTGTAGGTGACCTCTGTTTCTTTCTTACCTGTAAAATACATTACGTATTTAATAAGGACAAACATATCTGTTAAAATTATGACATTTTATTTCATAGCATTACAGTAAAAGTTTTATAATTATTCTCACATAAATAGTAAACTACCATACATTATACTTTTTATAATGATAGTCCCTGTGAGATATACCAACCTCCCAGAGTGAATGCACCGTTGAAACGAGCAAATTAACATTGATTAACAAGCCGTATTAACACGAACCTTCGAGCGTTCTGTGTGATGTGTTCATGTTTCATAAATCAACAGTGCACTTAATACTGGGGAAACACTATTACGATAGAGTCGGCCACTCATCACACTCGTTTGTGATAACTATGTGAACTTTATGGAGACCTTAGATAGACAATGGTGGCTGTACATCACTACCATGCTGGCTGGACATGAGAACATCCATGTCTACTAGTAGGCAGAACATGAGACGATGAAAAGGAAAGCATTAGCGTTATCTTGGAGGCTTGTCGTGAATATTCATGTTTTATTAACAATATAAATGTCACGATCAGCAATACCGTATTTTAGTTAAAGCGTGTATAACAACTGGAGGATTCAATAACAAGTTACATCATACAGAATGAAGAAACAGAGGTCGCACCCTATATTGCGCTGGTCGAGCAGTTGGTTATATGTGCAGATGACAGGACCAACACATCTGCAATTACTCCCCTTACTCTCCTTCAAATCCTAAAGGATAAAGTTATAATTATAACTAAAAAATGTACTAATATATACTTTAGTGGTAATTACTACTGAGGTATTCTCTGCTGCCATAAGAAAGCGACCTGTTTTTTTTTTATCTGTGGGTAACGAATTAATAGGAAAGGAAGCAATGGCAATTTTCATAAATATTCGGGTTTTAGATTTCGCTATGCTAAATGTTATAGATTAGTTTTAAGTAATTTATGACTCTTAAGTGTGGAGTTGTAGTACTGCCACCTGGAGAGCTAGGTGTCGGAGTTTATTTGCAATGAGTTCTATTCTCAGTACTTCTATACCACTAAGCATCTGTTCACGGGTGTGTTTTTCCTCTGTATTCAATATAGAAAAGCTTTCAAGCCAAGAAAATTTGCAAAATTAAATTTCTGTTCAATTCATATAAACTCTTCTATTTGTTCCAGTTATCCTTACAGATTATTTTAGCATATACTTCTCCGCTATTGTTAACTAACATTTAAAATATTTTTTCTCTTAGAATTTACTATTGTTTCAGAATATTATTCATCATGCTTAGTTAAATTTGACTTTCTTCTAATTAGGTGTATTGGAATATTTTTCCTTCGATGGTCTAAATATTATCATCTGTCACACGAAATAAATTACAGCATATCTACTCTTTTGCCTTTACAAAATGTTCTAATGTTTTATGTGATATAGGATTTGTGCTTTTATCTTCACCTAGTTTAGCTTTCAAAAGTAAACTTATTGTAAGTCATTTGGTATGTTTTAACCACTTTACCTCATATAACAGTGAAAGTTAGTCTTTGGCACATGAGTTCTGCCCCAGCGGAACGCCTTTGGTCCAAGTTGTGCATCTCAAGTAGTTGTCTAACTGCACAATGAAGACGCCACAAGTTACCATCAAGATAACTACGTCTTTGTCAACAACTTAGTGGAAGCCAAGTCAAGAGATAACATTTAACTCGCATCATGCTCTAATAGTGGCATTATACAGTGCAATAACTATGTCATAAAAGCGTCTAAGAATACAACTTTTATCATAACATCTTGAGATAATCTCATTTCTAAACAAGTTCTAAGTTTAAAATAGAGTTTTAAACAAAAGCTTAGCCGGAAGCAAAATTTAATTATTTCCGGAAAGTTGAGATTATTAAATAATATGGAGATGTAAACAAATATCTACACAGATTAGGTTTTGGAAATAATTCGTATTAATTCACATAAATTAGTTACACGTAAGTTATTTATTCTTTAATCAGTTTACGTTTGCTAATATGGGTAAGGAACTAAATTAATTTAGATGTTTAATAATATTTAACAAGATCTGAAACTTATACTTACGTTTCCTTATTTTAAATCATTTTTATACTATCAGCTGTAAAATAATTACTCTACAAATGTTTATTTCAAAGTATTTTTATGACCTCTTGAATCCGTACATCTGAAGATGATCGTTCGGGATCAAAATATATTATGATTACTAACTATTAAAAAGATTGCTAAGTCTTATATTCATATATATTTGTATAATACTTATATATAAGTTTGAGAAATTTAACGGCTATAAATGTCAAATAATTAGATCGTTCATATCAGTATAACCTTGTGATTTTTTGAGGTTTATAATAGTCCCATAATACAAACAAATCTACAATATAAAAAACATCAAATAGACAAACCTACATGAATAAGACTTGTAAAATACAACCGAATAATAAATAAAGAACGAACATTTAACATTAAACAGAACAATGAAAAGACCTAACAATATAGAAATGAACAACAAGGTTCTATGGTAACAACAATTAAATGATAAGAAATTCATACATTGTAACAGGTCCACCAAATTGATAGGCAAATTAATTAATTTAGATAAATAATAAATTATTATATAGAAGAAAAGGAATATATTTAATTAAAATAGATGGAGAAGTTTCAAATCATATTAGAAAATTGTCGTGTGGAAAATAACCGTGGGACAGATGAGGCCCCAGCAATAAATCACAGTAAACAAAACTCTTTGTTCGAAACAGGATGGGTGGGCTCATTCCAAGAATTATCAAAACATGTGGGAACGTCTGAGACTAAACAGTCAACAAATTTATGACGTAGCAGCGTGAGACAAGCATCGACATGTCGGTTGGGTATTTTCCATTGAACCCCACCATGTCACAAGTGACTGATGCGCAGTAAAATAACTCAGATGACAAGTTCTGAAACGAACCAATCAGAACGGGACATATGATTCCAAATTTGCCCGTAGGCCGCAGCAGCTGTCAAAACAGCTACATCGTAATATACCCAGAAGGGTCATAATCGCGTACCCAAAGAAAGAAAGGCGGGAATCCGAAGTCAACGGTTGAGGTGTGTTCGTTCCTCATCCCATTTGGCAAATACTTGGAGATCGACGAGGATCGTCCTCCACTGACACCACCGGCACCGGGCTACGTTTCCGGGAGAATGTGTTGAAACACTTGTGCGTTTTAAATGTGCTAACTAAAAGTTGTTGCTATGAATTAAAGTTTATATTACATTAAATTTCCGTTTCGTTGAGTAAACGATAGGACATGAGATGGATCCCATCATCATCCATAGTGATATAACTCAGATAAGTTGTTAGAATAAATTATTGATTAAAAGAAAAGTTAATAATGATTTTGTAAATCAAACTTAAATGATTTATTTAACTTAAAAGAAATTATCTAGTTTTAGATAATACAATTTTCAATCTTATTTTATTGTATTGCAAATACTAATAGAGTAACGTAATGATTTTGAATAATGTAAAATAAATTAAATTTTGTAAAGTAAAATTTGTTTCATTATACTACGTCATCTCACCGATTTACCCGTTTTAGACCCTGAGAAAAAAGAGATTTCATAAAAAAGAATTCAAAGAAAAGTTAATTTATTAAATAATTTAATTGAAAAAATTAAGTAAAGTAATTAATGTAACGACCTCTTAAAGGCGATACGTTACAACATCTATAATTAAACTGTCTCAAATACTTAAAAACCGTAAATAAATAACGAGCAATGAAAGCAATAACACTAATAATAATAAATAAATGCTATAATAATAATAGTAGCAGCAACATATATCATATACTAATAAGAACATATGGGCAATTGGAAGTTAGTGGTGAATAACAACAGTTATTGAAAAGTATGGATTTTTAAACATAAAAAACTTTAATCTCTTGAACATATGGTGACTACAGTAAAACCTGAAAATTACTGACTTTAACTAACAAAACTACATTTTACTATCATAATACGAGTACATATATCCACAACTGTCATATAATGAATGATATCACAAATAAAACAAAATAACTAATTCAATGATATTGCTCTAATAGTTAACTGAAATATCCCATGACACATAATGTGTAGAACTTTAGTACTAATTTACAAAGTGATCATTCAATTTTACGAATATGGCATGACGAGAGCGAGTTTCTGGGGACTGCTCCGGGAGAATAAATTAGCTATAGGAGCCAGATAATCAGTCAGGAGAGCTGCATTCCCTGCTTGGTCCCTGAGGACCCATGCGTCACTGTCACCACCCCCAACACCCGTCGTCTTACTCTAGGTGACTGGGCCAGCCGGGGGTAGCTCTCGGTGCAAACAATCACTTTCTCTCTAGGGTTAACATCACTCACTCGTCAAGTATAAACCCACAATTTCAGGAATAACTATAAACTATTTTAGGAATAAGTAAAAAGAGAATTTGTTAATTTATCTTTAAGTGATTAATTTAAATCAATAGTAATAAATTAAATTTTACGTGTATTCATGTTATTCGCAATAGCCGAATTCGGCCACTGCCCGAAATGTTTACCCACAACGCGTTGTGAGCAAGGCTAAATAGGCCTACCCACAATGCATTGTGCACAATTTACTTCGGGTAATGGCCGTTGTGGGAAATACTGTTTGCTCAATACCCGAAACTTGGCCAGTTAAAGGTGAAATACTTACAACGAGATGTGGGTAATACCATTTGCCCACAACGTGCTGTGGGTAGTACCATTTGCCCACAACGTGCTGTGGGTAGTACCATTTGCCCACAACGTGCTGTGGGTAGTACCATTTGCCCACAACGTGTTGTGGGTAGTACCATTTGCCCACAACGTGTTGTGGGTAGTACCATTTGCCCACAGCGTGTTGTGGGTAGTACCATTTGCCCACAACGTGTTATGGGTAGTACCATTTGCCCACAAAGTGTTGTGGGTAGTACCATTTGCCGACAACGTGTTGTGGGTAGTACCATTTGCCCACAACGTGTTGTGGGTAGTACCATTTGCCCACAACGTGTTGTGGGTAGTACCATTTGCCCACAACGTGTTGTGGGTAGTACCATTTGCCCACAGCGTGTTGTGGGTAGTACCATTTGCCCACAACGTGTTATGGGTAGTACCATTTGCCCACAAAGTGTTGTGGGTAGTACCATTTGCCCACAACGTGTTATGGGTAGTACCATTTGCCCACAAAGTGTTGTGGGTAGTACCATTTGCCCAAAAAGTGTTGTGGGTAGTACCATTTGCCCACAACGTGTTGTGGGTAGTACCATTTGCCCACAACGTGTTGTGGGTAGTACCATTTGCCCACAACGTGTTGTGGGTAGTATCATTTTCCCACAACGCATTTAGGGTATTTTGGTTTTGCACATTAGCCGAAATGTTTCTGCGATGACAAGTATATGGCAATGCTTGCTAAAGTGAAAATAGCGAAGGAAAAAAAGGAGAGAAAAGTCACTAACAACTAAAGATTACCGTCAATTGAAAAGAGTCGATGTTACAAATATAGGGATGTTACAAACAGTGATAGAATAATAAAAAAACCGAATGTTCCCTTGCAGAAATAAAATACTATTGTCCTTTAGAAGAAATGTACGATGCCTTACAATCACCTCATTTGAAACTAAGCTAAAAAGTAGAAAAAACCATTAAGGTTGAAGTGAAAACAAAATTTCACCACATGACGAGAGAAGTTATAAGGGTTTATACGTGTCAATCATGTGCCCTGAAGTAAAAATCCAAAAAGAAGGGGTTGGTTGTAAAACCTATAGTTATCTCTACTAAGTATTATATTAAGGGTAGTAATTTGTTTTTTCCTAGTACCTACTTAAGACTTTAGTACTTACTTTTTTATAATAATGTAATTTTGTTGAATCTTATTCTTGCAAGAAAAATAATGTCAAATGTAACTCAAAATGCCATAATAGTTCTCCCTTTGCTAGTAGTAGCTAAATTAAAATGATAGTAATAAGTATTATATTAAGGCTATTAATTTATTTTCCCTAATACCAACTTAGTTTTGAGAACAATGTTTTATAATATTGTAATTTTGGTGAATATAATACTGTAAAAATAAAGAAAATATCAATAAAATTTCAGGCCATCTAAAAAAAAAAAACAAAAAATAAAAACAACATAACAAACAAAAAGAACCAAAATAATAAACTTTATTTCAGCTACTGTGCAAAACCAATATACCCACAACGTGTTGTGGGTAGAATGCTTCGGCCATTACCCGAAATAAATTGTGCACAACGCGTTGTGGGTATTTAGACCTATTCAAAACTCGTTATGGGTAAAATTTTCTGGCAGTGGGCGAAATCGGCTATTAATAGATATGTCCCTATTATAATAGAAATCGGACTTAACATAGATATGTCCTTATGAAAACCAATGGAAATAAAATTAATGTGCTATTTATTAACACACAAGTTTCTTTAAATATGCATACAATTTATTAAGTAATAATACGATGGCTCTGGAGAGCCGGTGGCCGAGCGGTCAAGGGTGCCAGAACTCGAAGACTGAGTTAGAGATGCCTCAAGTTCGATCTTGGATTGGACTCAAGTTATTATCAGTAATATTTATCTTTTACAATATTGGTTCTCCCCTTACTCTGTCTATGGGGAACGGACATATAATGAGGTTAAAAAGGAGATAAGAGAAGGCAAAGCTTTAACCATTATTTTCAATAATTTTCAACAATGTTTTCACGTGCTTAATAATTTTGTAATATTTTAATTTGATCTTTGAGTTCATTGTACTAAAGGTGCTTTTAGCACCACAATTGTTTTATACTATCTGAAATCTCATTGGAATATTAAAAATTTAACACCTCTTCATCATATGTTAAATATATGCTTGTCAGGATATTTTTTTTCTTTTTTTTCGTAAAGATAATTATGTATAATCAACAATAATATTCTTGTACTGGGATTTTTAAACACAATTGAGAAGAGAAGATTAAGTCAAAATGGAATAGTAAAACTCTTGGGTGCTTTTTATTAAAAATGACACATTATCTAATACTTAGGTTTAATGATAATAGATCCGTGTTGAACAATAATTCAACTTCCACTTGGAGGCTGTGCATTGTAATTTAAATGTTCACACATCAGCATGAACTCACTTGAGAAATCTACAGCAGCTAGGGTTAGAGTTTTGATATAATGTAATTACTTAGTGATAGAAGATGTTAAAACTTAAGAAAATAGTCAATAGAAGAAAATGATTAACATGTTCGGATTTCACCATAATTATGACCAATTGTTATTCATTGTTAAGATTCTCATACAAATTTTTTTAATTAGTAAGTCATAAATTATAACAAACCTTTTACGTTGTGACATTAACCAGATTTACCCAAACAAAACTCCTACCGAGCGAATGTTCTAACATTGTAATGTCAGTATGCTTACTATAAATTTACATTATTACATATAAAATAGCTTTAAATTTGTAGATCGCCATAATTAATGCGAAACCAATATAAAACCTATATTATACATAAATGCATGTGTAGAGCTATTACTTTTATTTTAAAGTGTCAGAAATTGTTAGGTTTTGCATTATTCTAAACGGTAAATATAATATAACAGATTTTGAAGGATGATATGAAGAGAGGGTTTCCTTTTTAGTTTGAAAAAGATTTTTGCATAATTATTTTACTAAACTCTTTAATAAATCACTAATAGAAAACACTCCTAACACAGATCTCCAGAAATTGTACAATTGAACAACTCCTGTATTGGTCACACTTATTTTGGCAACAAACAGTGGATATGCTACTTAAATTTTGTGATAATTTCAGGTTAGAGTACATTCATTTGAGGTAAAATGTACACCTTCTATTATAAGTGCACTTTATACCGATTCAATTTTGAAGTCATTACAAACTATTTCATCGTACTGAATACAGCAAGTTATTAGTAGACGATGGTTGCAACTAGATACTTAACTCTCATTCAAAACCAACTACTCTACTTCTTTGACATTAGTAATACTCTCTTTATGAAAATGATATTGTGTTTGAACAATATTTATTAGTAGAAAGATCTTGTAGCGTATTGATCTTGTACATTTTAAAATAACTGTGGATTTCTTGATAAAAAATTATAAATATTTTTATTTTTATAAATAATTAAATCTGAGGACTTTTATCGAATAAATTAGCGTCTTTAAAGTTAAGATACAATTTTATTATAGGCAAAGGCTGGTGGCCGAAAGGTCTAAGATGGCAGGATTTTGAGCTTAAGTTAGAGATGGTGCAGGTCCATGGTAATGTTTTATCAAAATACGTAACTTGTCCTTTCCCTTATTTTGAGCTTCAGTTAGAGATGGTGCAGGTCCATGGTAACGTTTTATCAAAATACGTAACTTGTCCTTTCCCTTATTTTGAGCTTAAGTTAGAGATGGTGCAGGTCCATGGTAACGTTTTATCAAAATACGTAACTTGTTCTTTCCCTTATTTTGAGCTTAAGTTAGAGATGGTGCAGGTCCATGGTAATGTTTTATCAAAATACGTAACTTGTTCTTTCCCTTATTTTGAGCTTAAGTTAGAGATGGTGCAGGTCCATGGTAATGTTTTATCAAAATACGTAACTTGTTCTTTCCCTTATTTTGAGCTTAAGTTAGAGATGGTGCAGGTCCATGGTAACGTTTTATCAAAATACGTAACTTGTTCTTTCCCTTATTTTGAGCTTAAGTTAGAGATGGTGCAGGTCCATGGTAACGTTTTATCAAAATACGTAACTTGTCCTTTCCCTTATTTTGAGCTTAAGTTAGAGATGGTGCAGGTCCATGGTAACGTTTTATCAAAATACGTAACTTGTCCTTTCCCTTATTTTGAGCTTAAGTTAGAGATGGTGCAGGTCCATGTTAATGTTTTATCAAAATACGTAACTTGTCCTTTCCCTTATTTTGAGCTTCAGTTAGAGATGGTGCAGGTCCATGGTAATGTTTTATCAAAATACGTAACTTGTTCTTTCCCTTATTTTGAGCTTAAGTTAGAGATGGTGCAGGTCCATGGTAACGTTTTATCAAAATACGTAACTTGTTCTTTCCCTTATTTTGAGCTTAAGTTAGAGATGGTGCAGGTCCATGGTAATGTTTTATCAAAATACGTAACTTGTTCTTTCCCTTATTTTGAGCTTAAGTTAGAGATGGTGCAGGTCCATGGTAATGTTTTATCAAAATACGTAACTTGTTCTTTCCCTTATTTTGAGCTTAAGTTAGAGATGGTGCAGGTCCATGGTAACGTTTTATCAAAATACGTAACTTGTTCTTTCCCTTATTTTGAGCTTAAGTTAGAGATGGTGCAGGTCCATGGTAATGTTTTATCAAAATACGTAACTTGTCCTTTCCCTTATTTTGAGCTTAAGTTAGAGATGGTGCAGGTCCATGGTAATGTTTTATCAAAATACGTAACTTGTCCTTTCCCTTATTTTGAGCTTAAGTTAGAGATGGTGCAGGTCCATGGTAATGTTTTATCAAAATACGTAACTTGTTCTTTCCCTTATTTTGAGCTTAAGTTAGAGATGGTGCAGGTCCATGGTAACGTTTTATCAAAATACGTAACTTGTTCTTTCCCTTATTTTGAGCTTAAGTTAGAGATGGTGCAGGTCCATGGTAATGTTTTATCAAAATACGTAACTTGTTCTTTCCCTTATTTTGAGCTTAAGTTATAGATGGTGCAGGTCCATGGTAATGTTTTATCAAAATACGTAACTTGTTCTTTCCCTTATTTTGAGCTTAAGTTAGAGATGGTGCAGGTCCATGGTAATGTTTTATCAAAATACGTAACTTGTTCTTTCCCTTATTTTGAGCTTAAGTTAGAGATGGTGCAGGTCCATGGTAATGTTTTATCAAAATACGTAACTTGTTCTTTCCCTTATTTTGAGCTTAAGTTATAGATGGTGCAGGTCCATGGTAATGTTTTATCAAAATACGTAACTTGTTCTTTCCCTTATTTTGAGCTTAAGTTAGAGATGGTGCAGGTCCATGGTAATGTTTTATCAAAATACGTAACTTGTCCTTTCCCTTATTCTGTCAGAATAATTTCCGTGCACAGATCAATAGTATATAAGTAGAGTAAATTTAAAATTAGGTGATTAGCTTATCTTTCATAGTGAGAAAGTATCATTATTGTGAGTAGTGCTAAGACTACCTGCGTGAGTATTATTAATGCATCCTACGTCACTACAAAATTGGTAGCTTCTACGTTAAAGTTGATAAGATATTATGATTAAATGTTATTTAATATAGTTATTTTAGCCTTAAGATCACTATACTCTCTTTTAAGTAATTATCCTGACTTTATTCCTCCTGAACACTTGCAGTTACAAGTAACTATCATATTCCAACAAGATCAGTAACTTCTGTAGTTACCTTGATAACTCTTCACAATTAAGTCTATTCCTTAAGTTTAGGTAGCCCTTATTAGTTACAGTTGATATATTAAAATTAGTTACAGTGAAAACAATATGCCCAGTGATAAAATAGCCATAATCCTTACTCCTTTCCGAGTCTTCAACCTTCATTACTTAAGTTCCAAAGTTATTGTAAACTAAACTCTACATCCAAATTAGCTAATAAATTGGACAATTTATCTCAGAATTAATAAAGTAAACACAATTGACACCAGTTTCAAAACAGATTAATGAAAAATATTTGTACAGCATAACAATTTCCGAAATTTGTTCATTTTGATAAGTATCTAATTCGACTATTCTGTTAAAAAAACGTTTCAAATACACTCTCAGTTGACAGGGTAATCTCACTTAAGACTTTCTGTAAACCAACTCCATGAAAACAGTTGATAAGTTATTAAAAACTGATATATTTTACAAAGTAAAACGTTTTGAAAGGAAACTTTAAAAGAGGTTGACGTCATTCTGGAAACTATATGCATAAGTAATATCCACATCTGCTCCACATTCCGAGCAATTGTAAACTATTGTTGTATGTTATGAAGATTGTTGAATATTTGAAATTGCTTGAAGAAACAAAATATTTGCAATTACTTGAAGAAACAAACCTTCTTGACGTATCGACCTAACACTCACTTCTCCTTTACAGCGGTTAATCTAAGAGTCACTAAAAACTAGACAAGATTGGAAGTTTCAAAATATGCTAAAGATTTTTTAATAATATAAGTTACATCATGTTGAAAAATATTGTACAAATACAGTTTGTATAAAACAATAAAAACATTTTTAAAACACTACGAAGTTCTTGTGATTCTAAACGTTATAAAATGTAGTTAAAACTAACAACAACACACAAAATTAAATAAATAAATTTTTACCTGAAAAATTAACGTCTGGTTTTGTTACTCAATTTATTTTAGGAACAAAACAGTTCTATATTACATTAAATGTAAATAAAGAACTAGTCTGTTCTTACGACAGTTTCAATGTGTACGGCGGCATTCACGACAGTTAAGTTGCTACATCAAAGTTAATTGTTCCTTTAGTGTAAAACTCAGTTGACAGACCAAACTATTGGAACGATAGTTGTAAACTAGCTCCTTGAGTAAACTGAACATGCGACTATACGTCATTAGGGGTACGTTAGCAAGTCAACACGACACAGTAATTGATTCAAGTAAATTAATACCTTTGCCTTCAGACCTCAAGTTGAGATTCTCTGTCGAAACTCATTCCTTCAACCCACTATACTACAGTATATTGTGACTATACGTCATTAGGGGTACGTTAGCAAGTCAACACGACACAGTAATTGATTCAAGTAAATTAATCCCTTTGCCTTCAGACCTCAAGTTGAGATTCTCTGTCGAAACTCATTCCTTCAACCCACTATACTACAGTATATTGTGACTATACGTCATTAGGGGTACGTTAGCAAGTCAACACGACACAGTAATTGATTCAAGTAAATTAATCCCTTTGCCTTCAGACCTCAGGTTGAGATTCTCTGTCGAAACTCATTCCTTCAACCCACTATACGTCATTAGGGGTACGTTAGCAAGTCAACACGACACAGTAATTAAATCAAGTAAATTAATACCTTTGCCTTCAGACCTCAGGTTGAGATTTTCTGTCGAAACTCATTCCTTCAACTCACTATATTACAGTATATTGTGACTATACGTCATTAGGGGTACGTTAGCAAGTCAACACGACACAGTAATTGATTCAAGTAAATTAATACCTTTGCCTTCAGACCTCAGGTTGAGATTCTCTGTCGAAACTCATTCCTTCAACCCACTATACGTCATTAGGGGTACGTTAGCAAGTCAAGACGACACAGTAATTGATTCAAGTAAATTAATACCTTTGCCTTCAGACCTCAGGTTGAGATTCTCTGTGGAAACTCATTCCTTCAACCCACTATATTACAGTATATTGTGACTATACGTCATTAGGGGAACGTTAGCAAGTCAACACGACACAGTAATTGATTCAAGTAAATTAATACCTTTGCCTTCAGACCTCAGGTTGAGATTCTCTGTGGAAACTCATTCCTTCAACCCACTATATTACAGTATATTGTGACTATATGTCATTAGGGGAACGTTAGCAAGTCAAGACGACACAATAATTGATTCAAGTAAATTAATACCTTTCCCTTCAGACCTCAGGTTGAGATTCTCTGTCGAAACTCATTCCTTCAACTCACTATACTACAGTATATTGTGACTATACGTCATTAGGGGAACGTTAGCAAGTCAACACGACACAGTAATTGATTCAACTAAATTAATACATTTGCCTTCAGACCTCAGGTTGAGATTTTCTTTTGAAACTCGTTCCTTCAACCCACTATATTACAGTATATTGTGACTATACGTCATTAGGTGAACGTTAGCAAGTCAACACGACACAGTAATTGATTCAAGTAAATTAATAACTTTGCCTTCAGACCTAAGGTTGAGATTCTCTGTCGAAACTCATTCCTTCAACCCACTATATTACAGTATATTGTGACTATACGTCATTAGGGGTACGTTAGCAAGTCAACACGACACAGTAATTGATTCAAGTAAATTAATACCTTTCCCTTCAGACCTCAGGTTGAGATTCTCTGTCGAAACTCATTCCTTCAACTCACTATACTACAGTATATTGTGACTATACGTCATTAGGGGTACGTTAGCAAGTCAACACGACACAGTAATTGATTCAAGTAAATTAATAACTTTGCATTCAGACCTCAGGTTGAGATTCTCTGTCGAAACTCATTCTTTCAAATCACTATATTACAGTATATTGTGACTATACGTCATTAGGGGTACGTTAGCAAGTCAACACGACACAGTAATTGATTCAAGTAATTTAACACCTTTCCCTTCAGACCTCAGGTTGAGATTCTCTGTGGAAACTCATTTCTTCAACCCACTATATTACAGAATATTGTGACTATACGTCATTAGAAGTACATTAGCAAGTCAACACGACACAGTAATTGATTCAAGTAAATTAATACCTTTGCCTTCAGACCTCAGGTTGAGATTCTCTGTCGAAAGTCATTCCTTTAACTCACTATACTACAGTATATTGTGACTATACGTCATTAGGGGTACGTTAGCAAGTCAACACGACACAGTAATTGATTCAAGTAGATTAATACCTTTGCCTTCAGACCTAAGGTTGAGA
The DNA here is from genome assembly GCA_035578905.1 of Stictocephala bisonia. Classification (NCBI taxonomy): domain Eukaryota; kingdom Metazoa; phylum Arthropoda; class Insecta; order Hemiptera; family Membracidae; genus Stictocephala; species Stictocephala bisonia. The sequence goes on along the minus strand of JAQJVL010000075.1, from coordinate 1,246,939 downwards.
TTCTCTGTCGAAACTCATTCCTTCAACTCACTATATTACAGTATATTGTGACTATACGTCATTAGGGGTACGTTAGCAAGTCAACACGACATAGTAATTGATTAAAGTAAATTAATACTTTTGCCTTCAGACCTCAGGTTGAGATTCTCTGTCGAAACTCATTCCTTCAACTCACTATATTACAGTATATTGTGACTATACGTCATTAGGGGTACGTTAGCAAGTCAACACGACACAGTAATTGATTCAAGTAAATTAATAATAATCCCTTCAGACCTCAGGTTGAGATTCTCTGTCGAAACTCATTCCTTCAACTCACTATATTACAGTATATTGTTACTATACGTCATTAGGGGTACGTTAGCAAGTCAACACGACACAGTAATTGATTCAAGTAAATTAATACCTTTGCCTTCAGACCTCAGGTTGAGATTCTCTGTCGAAACTCATTCCTTCAACTCACTATACTACAGTTTATTGTGACTATACGTCATTAGGGGAACGTTAGCAAGTCAACACGACACAGTAATTGATTCAAGTAAATTAATACCTTTCCCTTCAAACCTCAGGTTGAGATTCTCTGTCGAAACTCATTCCTTCAACTCACTATACTACCGTATATTGTGACTATACGTCATTAGGGGAACGTTAGCAAGTCAACACGACACAGTAATTGATTCAAGTAAATTAATACCTTTGCCTTCAGACCTCAGGTTGAGATTCTCTGTCGAAACTCATTCCTTCAACTCACTATATTACAGTATATTGACTCTTGGGTGGTGAATAACAACAGACAATTTCAAAGTAAAGAGAACTTTTTACATTTTAAAAAGTTACTAAACACAACATGTGTGAGAAATTTATATGTTTAGTCTGGATGCGACTGTCCCCAATTTTACGGGATTGTCTGTAAAAAAACAAAAAAAAAAAAAAAAAACAAGCAAATAATGTAATATAACATGCGCCCTGTATATATTTCTTTTCTGTATGCATATATTATTTACACATATATAAATACTTTAATATTTGTCTGAGTTTCAGCAACGAAATTCGTATAAAACTTTATCTTACAAAGAAACATTTACTTTAAAATAGTGTACGATAAAGAACGTAGGTTCCAATAGGGTGGCAGAGTGACCTTTCAAAGTCAAACATCACTAAAGACGTAAGTGTTATAACAATAATAATGATACACCATTTGTGCACTATTTTATTACCAGTCCAATGATATATATATTTTTTTTCAAATCAAGATATAATATAAAAAATAAAAATCGTATTTGTAACCAAACCTATGTGCAGTGAGATGATTAATATGTTTTGGGATAGCCATCTCAACATCTTTAAATTGCTATTTACATCCATTGACTGTACAGTATGGTGTAAGTATTGGCAGACGTTCTACATATTAAAACATTATCCCATAAGATAATAGCCATACAACAAATAACAATCTTAGATAAATAATGGGAAAATAAAATTTTAATAGTAAGGAAAAAATATGTTAGTAAACGTAAAGAGAAAATAAATATACATTGAAGATATAGTATAGATTTTCTAAGCCTCCTAGTATATTTTCAACTCTCAACTATAAAAGATTTCTAGTTATGTTCCTAGTATCAACGTTCTCCCATTAGTATAAAGCTCAACTGAAGTACAACTATGAGAAAAAAATCAAGAGCTTAATTGCTGGAGAATTTGTCGAGATATAATTGTATATTATTGTTAGGAAAACAATTAATTATTCTTGTTGACAGTGGAGAGGTGCGGCACGATGCGTGCGGGACGTGCGTGCCGTCGCCTCGCGTGTCCACCTTGCGTGTCGTCAGTCCACCCCAGCCAGCACTCACCAGATAATGTCGCAGGCCCTCCCACCGGTTACACAAACCACCCATCTAGTCGCTATCACCACATTGTCCGTACGTCAACTGGATTGTCGCACTTCACCGGCCACTCCCCTAACAGACTGCATACTGTTGTTGCCTGCAACACACATACTGAGTTACAGATGAAATAGCATACAGTACACAAGTGTTAAACACTTATGTATGATTTGATATGAAGTAGTTTATATACTTTACTAAATATTTTTATATATTGAATAACTGATTAATACATTATACAATAGTAGAAAATAATGAGTGCAAATTTATTCATCATGCGTACAAAGAATAGTTTGATTACATATGTTTTATAAACGTACATAATATGTATGTATGTTTATAGATGTAAAGTAACCAGGTGTGTTTTTATGTCTTACCATTTGTCTTGTTATTTAAATTCATTTCGTAACAAAAACAGTTAATCCCTTATTTGTTTATGGAATATTCGAAATGTCAAAGGAATAAAAACTATTTTTCATGTAATATTCTTACATTCACTCGAACGACGCGTACGATAGGAGGGAGGGTCTATTAAGGGTCATGTGTACGATGGGAGAGAGAGTACGTACATCAATAATTGTTATATGTATGATGGAAGGGTACTTTCATTTCTTACCCAGGGCCGTTTGGATATGCGTGAGTTCATCTGGCCGTTGTCGTTGGCTAGTGGAAGGGTCTGCGGGGAGTAGGGAAGGGTAAGTGGAAGCCTATACAAGAGAATTGCCTTTTTAATGTTTTTTTCTTTTTTCAAAAATTCTAATGATTTAGTGAGGTATTACCATAGTATTAGATCTTTTATCCACATGATTATAAATGTACAATAATATCTATATGTTAATTATTATATAATTGTAGTTTCTTAATTAGCATAATACGTGTTTGTACATATACTTTTATGTGTTGGTAATATATTACAATATATTTGTGTTGTGTGACGTTTACTTGTACTGTATATATATATATATATATATATATATATATATATATATAATTTTTATTCAACTCGTAAAACCTGAATATATTTGAAGGATCGATGGATTTTTTTTTTATTATTACTGAAAATAAAATTAATTCTATGAAATAAAAAAGTTGGTATGTTTTTATTTTCTTGGATCAATAGTAATTTCAATGTTTAGTAATAAGATTATATTGATTGTCCAAATCGAGATAGGTTTTAATGCTGTGAAATAATATAAAGTGATTCGTATCCAACCAAAATTAGTGTGAACTAGCTGTCTTATATCAATGCACTATTATTAAGGGAATTTCATTGGTCTAGTTGTTTGTGAGAACAGCTGGGGTGGAATCAGTCTCGACGACAGTCAATTAGGGAGGCAGGCTAGCGATCCCCGGTCAATTAATCATGGGAGACACACAACACGGGTGTAATGGGACCCTGGTCCGGCCAACTGGAAATGATGAATAACTACTTAGCAGCTCCAATTACCGACTACTAACTTAATTCCTTCATTTTTATCAATCGACTGTTCATCGTGTCGCTGATCGATTAAGCCGACTACCAATTAATTCTGATAAATTCCACCGGTTTCGGCCAAGAATGTCGATGGTTCGATACACCTCACGGAACACCAAACCCCTCGCTTGTTCATCTGTGATCTGTAACCGATGTAAAGAGTCCGAAGACAGATTTCTACTTGAACGAGCGTAATAGCCGGTTCGATCCTTCTTTACAAAACTTTATTTTATCATTTAACTAAAGTTAAAACAGTGTAAAGAGTTCATTTGAATCAAAGTTCGTATAGTAGAAAAAAACCTTTACTGATGCTAAAAGTTCACAATCAACTGAGAAAATGATATCTTCTACTGTGTCTGTACTAGTTATTCTACATTCTATTTTAAATGACTCCCACCAAATTTTGAATATTTAAAAAAATATTTATACGCATATAACCAACATGGATAACAAATATACTATTTCCTAAGTTCCTCATTGCTGCAAACTACTAAACATTCTTTAAGGAGAATTCAACAGTTCAAATAAATATGAATAGTAATTTTGTTGAAGTTAGCATTAACTATTTTAACTATAACAGATCAAACGATAATTGAATTAAGCAGCATTACTTTTCAACAAAAAATAAGTGTGAAGGCCTTTTTTTTAACCCTCCAAAAGGCAAGTAACTTGCGGTGACTTTGGGAAACTAGCACGACTAATCCAACGTTAAACCATTTGTCTATAAATTTACTAATGACGCAAAGGAAATATAATGTCATACATTTACACGGAGTAGTTCTTGTTGATTTATCGATTCTTTAAAGTACAGTGTTTACTGAGATAACTTATACAAAGTAGCAAAGATCGCGTGCCCTCACTCAACATGAACTCCTCAAACCAGGCTTGTCGCTTCAAGGAAAAAATAAGCGAGGGCAACACGTTGTAAAAAAATTACTGTCAGGTTATTAATTACTAAAAAATTCAAATGAGAATTGGTTATCATTTTAATTTCATAACGTTTCATTGTAGTGGTATTGAGAATATATTCAGGACTAAATAATGCATTAAAACAGTGGTAAGTTGATCTGTGAAAATGTAAAAAAATTGAAAATGTTTTATGGCTATTGTTGTTTGAAATACTACATTAGTTATTCATAAACATATTTTAGCTAATGATAATACATTTTTTTTCGATATTCTATATGGAAATGTGTCTTTATTTTTTTATAATAATCAGCGATTTACAAATGTTAGTAAATATTGTCTGGAAAAAAGTTATTTTACATTTACAATACTACAATATATGCATATATATACTTTATATTTTTAAACACGTTGTTTATTATAACGTGTCCTAGGCACCTTAGAACATGAAAAATACCGAAAATCAGTGAAATAATAAATGACACAATTCAAAATCAATTCTGATAATTAGTTATTTACTCAATAAATACAAATAAAAATACATCAAAGTGATTATATAATATCACTTATTACTAATATTGTTCATAATATTCTTAAGAGTTTGTCGTGATGTTAAAGAAATAAATTCTGTATATAAAACCAATGATTCTATAAACATGTTACAACTCAAAACGAACACGCCTTTTAAATTAGATTCGTATGTTAACCATAAGGGAAAATTATAAAATCAGTACATTGTTACCATTGAAAATTTCAATTAAAATATATGGTCCATTTTGTAATATATTTTTCAATAATTTAACGTTTAAGGGTCAGGACCGAAATAATAACTCCAAACATACTTTTAAAGTAGATAGAACAATAGAACAATTTAAACACATCATTTACTTAATTCAATACAATAATGATATATGTATCAAATAAATTTCTAATCATCATTTGCTGATTTATTTCATAATTAGAGGAGTAGACTGTTTATGGCTAATGAGGGGCCTAGCAAAAGTCTTGCCTTTTAACAATCAAAATGAATATACTACCTATTCATTAGTTCTTGCGTGGTTTGGACTAATTTAAAATATTTCTCAGTCTGTAAAAATAATAATAAAATGTTAAATTAATTTTCTAAAGGTTTGACTGATTGTTTGGAAATATTACCACAGCTTTTTGTTGGCCCATGTTCAAAACATACTAAACTATTCAACATGCAATACCACTGCACTTGTATTGGTGAGCGGTAGTCATAACCACCGCAAGTTTAAGGGTGGAAGGATGGGTCAATACTACTGTACGTATGTAGGTGGGTGGAGGGTCATCACCATTGTACGTGTATAGGTGGACAGATGGGTTAATACTACTGTCCGTATGTGGGTGGGGGGAGGGTCATCACCATTGTACGTGTATGAGTGGACGGATGGGTTAATACTACTGTACGTATGTGGGTGGGGGGAAGGTCATCACCATTGTACGTGTATGGGTGGACGGATGGGTTAATACTAGTGTACGTATGTGGGTGGGGGGAGGGTCATCACCATTGTACGTGTATGAGTGGACGGATGGGTTAATACTACTGTACGTATGTGGGTGGGGGGAAGGTCATCACCATTGTAAGTGTATGGGTAGACGGATGGGTTAATACTAGTGTACGTATGTGAGTGGGGTAAGGGTCATCACTATTGTACGTGTATATGTGGACAGATTGGTTAATACTACTGTACCTATACAGGTAGATGGACGGTTATCAGCATTGTAAGTGTATGGGTGGACGGATGGGTTAATACTACTGTACGTATGTGGGTGGGGGGAAGGTCATCACCATTGTAAGTGTATGGGTAGACGGATGGGTCAATACTACTATACGTATGTAGGTTGGAGGAGGGTCATCACCATTGCACGTGTATGGGTGGACAGATGGGTTAATAATACTGTACGTATGTGGGTGGGGGAAGGGTCATCACCATTGTAGGTGTATGGGTGGACGGATGTGTTAATAATACTGTACGTATGTGGGTGGGTGGAGGGTCATCATCATTGCACGTGTATGGGTAGACGGATGGGTCAATACTACTGTGCGTATTTGGGTGGGGAGAGGGTCATCACCATTGTAGGTGTATGGGTGGACAGATGGGTTAATAATACTGTACGTATGTGGGTGGGGGAAGGGTCATCACCATTGTAGGTGTATGGGTAGACGGATGGGTCAATACTACTGTGCGTATTTGGGTGGGGAGAGGGCATCACCATTGTACGTGTATATGTGGACGGATGGGTCAATACTACTGTCCGTATGTAGGTGTGTGGAGGCTCAATACAATTATACGTGTATAGGTGGACGGATGGATAAATTTCTTACTGTACCTATACAGGTAGATGGACGGTTATCTACGTTGTAAGCGTATGGGTGGACGGTTGGGTCAATACTACTGTACCTATATGGGTAGAAGGATGGGTCAATACTACTATACGTATGTGGGTGGGGGGAGGGTCATCACCATTGTATGTGTATATGTGGACGGATGGGTCAATACGACTGTCCGTATGTAGGTGTGTGGAGGGTCATTACAATTATACGTGTATGGGTGGACGGATGGGTCAATACTACTGTACGTGTGTGGCTGGAAGGAGGGTCATCACCATTGTACGTGTATGGGTGGACGGATGGGTTAATACTACTGTACGTATGTGAGTGGGGGGAGGGTCATCACCATTGTACGTGTATGGGTGGACGGATGGGTCAATACTACTGTACGTGTGTGGGTGGGAGGAGGGTCAACACCATTGTACGTGTATGGGTGGACGGATGGGTCAATACTACTCTACGAATGTGGGTGGGGGGAGGGTCATCACCATTGTACGTGTATGGGTGGACAGATGGGTTAATACTACTGTACTATACAGGTAGATGGACGGTTATCAGCGTTGTATGTGTATGGGTGGACGGACGGGTCAATACTACTGGACCTATATGGGTAGAAGGATGGGTAAATACTACTATACGTATGTGGGTGGGGTAGGGTCATCACCATTGTATGTGTATTTGTGGACGGATGGGTCAATACTACTGTCCGTATGTAGGTGTGTGGAGGGTCATTACTATTATACGTGTATGGGTGGACAGATGGGTCAATACTACTGTACGTGTGTGGGTGGGAGGAGGGTCAACACCATTGTACGTGTATGGGTGGACAGATGGGTTAATACTACTGTACGTATGTGGGTGAGAGGAGAGTCATCACCATTGTACGTGTATGGTCGGACGGATGGGTCAATACTACTGTACGTATGTAGGTGGGTGGAGGGTCATTACAATTATACGTGTATGGGTGGACGGACGGGTAAATACTACTGCACCTATATGGGTAGAAGGATGGGTCAATACTACTATACGTATGTAGGTGGGTGGAGGATCATCACCATTGTACGTGTATGGGTGGACGGATGGGTCAATACTACTGTCCGTATGTAGGTGGGTGGAGGGTCATCACCATTGTAGGTGTATGGGTGGACGGACGTGTTAATACTACTATACGTATGTCGGTGGGTGGAGGGTCATCACCATTGCACGTGTATGGGTAGACGGATGGGTCTATACTACTGTGCGTATATGGGTGGGGGGAGGGTCATCACCATTGCACGTGTATGGTTAGGCGTATGGGTTAATACTACTGTACGTATGTGGGTGGGAGGAGAGTCATCACTATTGTACGTCTATAGGTGGATGGATGGGTCAATATCCCTGTACGTATGTAGGTGGGTGGAGGGTCGTCACTATTGTACGTGTGTGGTGGACTGATGGGTCAGTTTGGACTCGTTTGACGTAATTGTCTTTTATGTTGTTGGTATTTTAAATATTTTTATAGAACAGAGACCCCGTTCATATTTTCGATTACATTTTTACTATAGTAATCAAACATATCATGACCGTTATATTTCGATAAGTGACTAAGAAACAATAATGTGACCGTTATTTTTATTCAGTGGAAAAGCCGGAACAAGTGTGAAAATGAAGAAAACGGGGAAATGTTTGACTTCATAAATATAGTGATGTGTGTGCCCCAAACTGGCACTGGGGCAGACACTGGGGCACTCCTGGGCGGACTGTCGTTCAGAACACGGATATTGCAATAAGGGGTTTACAAACGGGTGATTATTAAGCGAGTTAGCTTACCGCTAAATGTACTGGTTTCAGAAAGGTTGTGTTTTTATAGGAAAGGGCCAGGAATAGGCCCAGTTTGAGTATTGTTTTGTTATGTTAGGTTTAGTTAAGTTATGTTATGCTAGAGTTTGTTATGTTGTTGGGTTTGGTTATGTTAGATTTGATTAGCTATGGAAACGACGTCAAGATCTTAAGCGATACTAAGACAGTGTTCCTGCGCACAACCGTAAGCCAATCCCCCACTCGAGACTAAGGCCAACATGTCAAGTGATACTAAGACAGAGTTCCCTCGCAAGGCCGTAAGCCAATCCCCCACGTGAGACTAAGGCCAAAATGTCAAGTGATACTAAACAGAGTTCCCTCGCAAGGCCGTGGGCCAATCCCTCACGTTAGGCTAAGGCCAACATGTCAAGTGATACTAAGACAGAGTTCCCTCACAAAGCCGTGAGCTAAGCCTCCACGTGAGACAAAGGCCAACATGTCAAGTGATACTACGACAGACTTCCCTCTCAAGGCCGTGGGCCAATTCCTCACAACATGTCAAGTGATACTAAGACATAGTTCCCTCACAAGGCCGTGGGTCAATCCCTCACGTGAGACTAACGTCAACATGTCAAGTGATACTAAGTCAGTGTTCCTGCACAAGACCGTAACCCAATCCCCCACGTGAGACTAAGGCCAACATGTCAAGTGATACGAAGACAGTGCTCCCTCGCAAGGCCGTGGGCCAAGCCCCCACGAGAGACAGAGGCCAACATCTAAATTGATACTAGACAAAGTTCTCTCGCAATACCCTGAGCCAAGCTCCCACAAAGGCCAACATCTCAATTGATACTAGTCAGAGTTCTTTCACTAGGCCGTTGGCTAAGCCCGTGAGTCTAAGGCCGAGTTCCTCATGTGAGATTACAAAGATAGCCCCTTTTCAAGGATTTCAATAAATAAATAAAGTGCATGGAGAAAAGTAATAAGAATAATACAATACTTACTCCCTCAGTTTTCTTATTCTTGCTCCTGACAACCGCAATATATTTGTGTTGTGTCATTTCAGTTTTAATCATTTTTATTTAAGCTTATATGCAAAAAATTACTGAAACAATATCCAATGGTAATTCTCTAATGAAGATTTATTTTTAAAACAATGCACTTTACATCAAACACTAAAATAGAAATCTCGTGGTTGAAGCCCGGTAGGATAGGTCGGTTATACATAAGTAATATTAACTGCTCAAAACACTCCCCTATGATTATCTATAGGGTGGTAGTAATCTACGAAAGTAATTTAAACAAATAGAATCATCAGAGGGTAGTTCATGTTGAACCGAATCGCCTATGCATGATGACAAAACTTTCCATTTAATACGATGCCGCAGAAGTACGATTCATGTGCCCGTATAATGGTACACAGTCCGGAATACGGGCGGCCACCCGACAATAAGGCATACATTACTGTAGATCGGGACCTCTTTATGGGCCGTATTAGCTCTGTATTTCCTGGTTATTAATTTGCATTTTATTATAATGACACCGTTGATAGTGGGAGGATCGTGCCGTTGTATTCAAATGTGGGGCTAGACCACTATATCATACTGAAGGTAATGAGCAAGTGGGCCTGGCCCCTCCGTCACTGTCGTGGGACTATTGTGGGACCGTCAAGAGTGATCAGAAATGGGTCCATCGATATCCTAAATTGAAATCCCCATAAGTCATAGGAGATGTGCTGGGATATGTTTAGATCATGAGATTATAGGTCAAAGACCTCCAGGCCATTTGTGTCTCCTGCTATCAGACATTAGTCCAATTATTGAGTCTGAGTGCCTTATATTATTTTAATATACTTTCATTCTTTAGAATTAAAACAATATATATATATTTATTTGTTGTTTAAGTTTTTATAAAGTAGGGGCCCTGTACATGTTTTGCCTTGATTTTTTCATAGTAGTTTCATAACTAAGAAACAAGATATGACAATTTTTTCAGTGGAAAAGTCGGAAATACGAAATTGAGGGACGCGGAAAACTATTTTATTTCGTAAATATAACAATGTGGGTACTCAAATTGTGCGGAATTTTGTTTTGATTACAAATATATAATGTTTTTGATATCAAATCATTAATAAGCACGTTAGCATGTACGTAACCGGAAATATACCGGTTTCAGTAAGGTTATTTTTTTGTCAGGATGGAGCTAGTTTGGTATTGATAGGTTAGGTTTGAATTTGTAAGGTCAGTAGATTATAACATAACCTAACCTAACCTAACAATATATTAGTTTAGTTTTGGATAGATCAGGTTTCAAGAGGTTAGACTGGTTTTTTAGATTAGTTTTTGCGGACCTTTCCTTATAAAACCTAACTAACCCAACCAAACAAATAACCTATGTCTGTATTGTTTTATAATCTTTTTGACCTGATGTCCTGAGGTAGAGTGACATGCTTTACTTAGCTTGCCTTCAGATCTCATTTAATAACATCATCACTTCACTGAATAGTAACAGTTAATTTTGTAAATACGCTATTGAAATGTAGGACTGTTGCATATGCTTTATCATTATTTATAAACAAACTTAAATAACAATAAAATTCGATAAGAATATTATCCAATAAAAAAATCAAGTTTCTGTTGGTTGCTTGATAATCGCACTGAGAGAGAATGCCATAAGATAAATAAAATAAGTAAAGTCGGCAATGGTGGCGGAATGTTGTAACCCAGGTACTTGGGGACAAAGTGTTCAGGAGGTTGTTGGCAAAAGTACCGACATGGGGCGCGCTTAGTGGTTGCCATCGACGTGGATACTACTAGGGAAGTATGGGCTGTCTATGTTGAGTGGTAGTCAAGGTCAGATGCTGTGTAGGGAATATAAATGTTAGGCTTGTCAGACCAACACTACGTGGTTCGGATTCCACGTAAAGCAGTGTTCCTTAGTAGCTCTAGCTACTGGGATGTTAATAAATAGGTATTTCTGAGGAACAGTCGGACTTAGTTATAATAACTACACTCATACATTTACAATAATCACACTCATTCGCCCTTATATTCGCCCATATATCTACGATCGGTGCCTTACTAATGAATACTGAATAAAAACTGTACAGGTAGTTGCCATATTTGATCTATCTCCCATAATAGCATTATTAAATGTGGTACTACACTGTAAGTTAACGTGTGTCGGCACATGTCAACTTTTACCTCATTTGAAAGAGAGTAAACATTACTATTAGATCCATATTTTAAAACTTAATTGTTCATTTGTATTAGCTCAATTTATTATTTCTTGTTTCACTAAAAGTAAATATTTTTCCAAGCGGATACAATAGTTTACGCTCTTTCAATCAATGTAAAAGTTTATATTGTCTGACCCCTCAAATCTCAGTGATCCACCGCATTTAACATTGCTCTTATGGAATACAAATCCAATAAGGCAACTACCTCTACAGAGTCTAAGTGAGTGAAATAAATGTTCCCATCATACAAGTTGACTGTTAATTATTGCCAGAACTGTCAAGCGGGTGTAAGTGTCCCCCATGAGGGCAGCGCTGCTCCACGTCCACCACCGTATCAATACGAGAGCTGGTACAATGGATCTCGTTAACGATGGGGGCTACACAGCCTGAGGAAACTGGCAACTGGGGGAACCAGGCAGCTGTCATAATTAAATGTATTTTTCAACAACAAGCCCCGCACCCCTCACGTCAAAATAACGTCGACAACTCTCATAAAAGTGTTTACTCTTGAAAAGAAATGTCCACATAATAGTCTATCATGGTGGCAAAAAATGCAGATTGTTCCCTTCTTAATGAATATTGACACTAGTTGTTTTATTTAAATGTTTAATAAACAGTAAACTGCATATTTTGATTGATAAAGTAAAATTCGACCCATTAATTGGCATAATATTTGTGGAATTAAAAAAAAAAAACTTTATTGAGAATTTAATGTAAGTTACACCTAATATTAAAAATCATAGTCACCTTTAAAATTTGTTTGGGTATAAATTCGAATTGCTCTTTGAAATTTCTTCAGTTATTTAATTACATTTTCTTTGTATTTACGTAATAGTTTACAGTCAACCAGATAAACCCGGTCACACTTGGTCTGGTACGGAGACAGAGCTTCAGCTTACAGGTATGAACTGATACATGAGAACAACATGTTTTCAGAAGTCTTGGTCCTGCCCTTTTTACACGTAACAGAGAACAAATACAGTTTATAAAAAAATGTAATTAATTGTAAACTCTTAATGCATCAATAGGATAAAAATGTCAAAAATACAAAATAAACATGTTGATTTATTTACAATACAAGTGCAGCTTTTATTAATTTACTAAAATCAACCCAATGTTATCCTTATGAAAAAATCTTTTAAGGGTGGTTTCTTCCCCTTAGGAGTATATATTATCTTTACACAAAAAAATAAAATCATCCATTCGAACATTCTATTTTTTACAATATGGCATTGTCTGTTTTGGGGGAACCTTTAAAACAATAATATAAAAATTACGGACTTGTCAAAATTATTTTTTACGTATTATATTAAAAAAGTGAAAAGGGAAAGCTCATTTCCTCTATACCAAACATTAAAAATACTTCCTTTCCAACATCTTTTTGTCTTTAAAGTTTTAAGTCTGTTTTACAAACGAAGTGGCAATACAGAAAATAATTTCATGTACCACCATATTACAAGAAGCTATTCTGCAGGCAATGTTAGAGCAGTTAAAGTAAATAAATCTAGTTTTAGACATTCTTATAATTACCTTGCACCCAAATATTTTAATCAGTTACCATATAATATAAGGCAAAGCAATACATTTAAGAAGTTTTGTAAAGCTTTAAAAAACTGGCTGTTGATTCAACGTGATGTGGAATACTTAAATCATGTAATCAGTTATATATAAATATTTGAATAATTTTAATGTTCTAGGTATTAATTTTTAGGTTCAATAATGTTAGATGCATATTATATACACACTTATAAATATCTGCTAAAAACAAACATTGCAGGGAGCGTCTCATTGCTTTGTTAACTGTGTATACTGGACTCAAAATAACAATATACTATTAAATGTAATTATATTAACTGGCCACACTACTGGTTACGTGGTCAGTCAATTTCCAAGTTTGTAAATTTTCTTCTTCATTGTATGCTGCTGTTGGAAATAAATCATTTATTCATTTTAAGATGAAAACCCTTTAATTTTCCTATTTAGCCTACATCAATTATTTGTACCAAATTTTAGCTCTGTAGGATTACGGAAAGTGGAAGGGTTATATATGAGTGAGTGAGGACTCTCTCTTTTATATATAGAGATAACCTGAAATATTGAAATGTTATTCACCAATAAAAATACAGCGATACTGTAAAAAAAACTCCCTGTTCTGTACAAAAATATAGAAATAATGAAATGCTATCACCAAGAATATGTGCTTTAGGGGAGAATACTGTTGGAACATACGGAGGAGATTTCATAATATAATCATTATTTTTAAGGAAGTAAAAGTATGTATTGTAATACAATTAACAATGCTAAATTTTAGCCATGTACTGTTCTAACATGATTTCAACAATATTTATGATGGACAAACTGATTTACTAGAATCTAATTTGTATACATAAAACACTACAAGTTAAGACATATTTAATGTAATGTAAAAAAAGAAAAACCAATATTATTTTTTAGGACAGTTTAGTAACATTTTCATCTTTTAGATCCCATATGTTTACATATTAATCAAGCAACAATAATAGTTTCTAAAAAGTAGGCTACAACAAGAACTTCACAAGTATGATATACGAACTTACTTCCGGAATACGAGAGAGAGCTTATCTGATACCCTGCCACTCGCAACGCTCAGAAACATATCGTATTATTTTTCGATAATATGGCTGGGGTTTGGGGAGGATTGTATCTCTCGACTGCCTGGGAGAGGCACTTCGCTTCAATCGTAGCCCCTCACCATGCTCTCCATACCATCCATTCCTTGGCATAACGAACGCATCGTTCATTTTTATATTTTTTCATAATACTAGGGGATACTAATGCACGCTTCACGTGGCAACCCCAACATTCACTTATGTAATTTTACTGGCTTGCTCTACATTAGGCCTACACGTTTAGAATATTCAAAAATACCTTCTTGGGTCAAGTTGTACCAAGGCTATGATTGGCTGGAATTGTATTACTTATTAATAGTATTATTTTGTCTCTTTCAGATAAAATATTTTTGAAATGTTTCACAGTACGCATCAAGCCTACATGACCGTTTGTGCCAAATGTCAAGGTTCAAACTCTTATAATCTTTTGAGAAACTATGATTGGTTAGTAAATCATAACCTAACTTAACCTAAACTAAATGTGAATAGAATAGAGTCTAGTTTTTTAATGAGCAGAGACTTAAATTAACATTATTATAAAACGCTAGATAATCAGGGAGATAAATGGAGCCTTACAGCTAAACAATTTATAAAACTTGATAATATTCTACTGTAATTTTTATTTGATATTTCCATTATAGATTACAAGTCGTTCAAAAGAACGGTATGACTGTGATAGGAACTTCTCTTTGACTCTGAGGGTCTGGAATGCATTGCCTTGACCGTGGGGATCACTACTACATAACTGTTTTGTACAGGCGCTATCCAAGATAACTCTTGCAAACTTATAGAACGGCCTGTGTGCTAGACTTCCGCAACAGGTAACTGGACCGAGCTCTAACGGAACTTCCCACAGGACACCGAGATCCCCTCATTTCGTATGTAAATAGTCCCATATAATGTGCAGTTTCAGGAACTCGTCCTGTCCTGCATGTTAAAGTAACCTGCAGCTAAGTCTATGCAAGCTGTTGCACGCAAATTATGCAGTATTAATTACACTAGAAGTAGTATGTTATTGTTTAACGGTATTAAATAACTACACTTAATGGCATTGGCTATTAACAAGGAAAAGACAGAACTAATATTGAGTAAACAATTACTAGAAATATGATTTAGTTGTTCTACATAAACTAGTTTCCATCATTCAGTGAGGTTTTATGAACCATCTCAGCTGTTTTATAAGATATACATTAGTTTCCTCAGCTATAACGCCACTTCAGACAGAAGTTCTTGTAAAGAAGGAGAAACGTTTATCATTCAGATAAATATAAACTAACCTTAACTTGCTGCTAAAAAGTAGTTTTTTATTAATACAAGTTCAAATAAATAGTACCAGGTAACTGACAGAAACATTCTCCTTTTTCCTTTGTTATGTCAGATATCAAAGGATGTCCGACATAACACCGTATTAAAAACAGATGTTTTATTAATTATATTCCTAAGGAATGTACAGAGAAAAAACTTATTCTATTAAAATAAAAGTTTGGAAAAAATAATCTTCAAAAACAGCTATTCAATTAATCACACAGCCATATTTTATGTAAACAGCCTTCAATAACTTGAGTTTTGGCTTCCGGCCTTTGGCCTCCAGCCGCAGTGTATTTGGGTGGTAACTAAAGTATTTTAAATTGTAATTTAAAACTTTACTGAAAATTTAATCAAAATCGTTGGAATAAAGGTTGAAAAAGTGCCTTTTTGTAAACTTTTTGTCTGTAAAAAAATAACTAAAAATGTATTAAATTTAGGGACATACGGTTTTTACAAACATATTTTAAATTGTAATTTACATCTTTCATGAAAATGTAATAAAAATCATCATAGCCGTTCTTGATGAAATTCCACTTTTGTAAGTTTTTTGGCCATCAAAATAAAAAATAAAAAATATAATTTCAAAAAGTGAAAAACGGTCTGGTGATATTAGCTAAAACACTTACATACAACATGTCATAAAAATTTATCCGTTTGGTCTTCAGCGAAGTGCACAGACACACACACAGAGACATATACGGACAGACCCAATATTTTTTTGAATTAAAAACCATTTTTTTGGGTTCAAGGGGCTAAATGGATTTGCAGACCAACTTGTAAAAATATTTTTTTGACAATCCAATACTTTCTCTAACGCGATGCTAACGCATATGGAAGAAAATAAAAACATATAATCTTAAACACTTAAAGAATAAGAATACGTTATGGGTTAAAAGTAGCATATATAGTGTGGATATTGAGAAAGTCTTGTGAAAGAATTTTTCTTTTTGAATCGGTACAGATTAAGCAGATTAAGAACTGAAAACATGGTCCTATATAAAAAACTGTACGAACTTTTTTTAAACATCAGTTGCTCGGCCTACTAGGAGTCTTAAAAAAGAGCATAGGTTGAACTTCACGCCCAATTAAAGATTGTCTTTAGGACAATCTAATGCCACTGTGCCGAGCTTAAAAGGTTTTACCTGTTCAAAAAAATTAAAATTTTAAACATTGGGCTTGTTAAAAATTATTAATTGAATCATAGTAGACTAAAGCTTTTAAAACGTTGATAGTGTGGTTAAAAATAATTTTTTTAAATTGAGAGTATTTTAATAATATTAATATTGTTAGGTTACAATAGAACCACATGCGGCTTTTAACAGTTGTAAAAAATCCCCACTCAAATGCAAAACTGAGAACCTAAAGCACATTATTAACCCGGAAAATAAGTATAAGGTTCTTACAGAAGTTTGTAGACGAATAAATGTAAAAAGAAAACAGAAAAAGTATGATATTAATACTATTCCATTACATATTAGCTTCAAAACTTGCTGATTGAAAGGAATTAAGCAATTAAATAATGCATTCGAACATGAAAAAGCGAATGCTCAAATTCTATAGGCTTGTAAAGGAATCTACTAGCTTGACACAATAAAAAGTCAATTATATGGATATTTAAGTAAAGCAAAAACACAATTACAAAATAGAATATTACAATCGCTATGGGGTACATCACTGATGCCCATGAAATAAGACAGTTAAAGAATACAATCTTACATTTGTTAACTTTTTCAAGTAACGTAGTTGACATTTTTAACCAAAATAACCAAACACTTATTATTATTTAAATATTTATAATATATTCTGGAGAAAAAAAAGATTAATACCCATGCTTTGTAGTATTGTAATCTTGCTGTTTGTAAATCCTTCATGGTCAGTAATAAATATACGAGCTGGTATGAATGAAAAATGATTTGTGGATCTTTTGGTTAAACTATAAACTTTTATTAGGATACAAGTTTTTAGTGTAACCCTAGTAACCCCAGTGAAAAGTTGTGAAATATAAAACAAGTGGCCTGAGTTTGTCGGTATGATTAAGTTTTTTCTTCATTATGTTTGAAAATCCAAGTTTTTAGATCAGTTAGGTTGCATTGAAATCTATTCACTACAAACCTATACATATTAAGTGTTTTAAAATATTTTTTTGCCATAAGCATTACATTATGATTTGAATTGTTGTTGTTATTTTGTTCCATGTATAGACTGTTCCCACAAATTGCAGGGAATTTTATCTTTAAGAATCAATTTAGGTACTAAATAAATAAACAATTAAATGTAAAAGTTATTAACTATTTTGACCAATTTATCAAAGATTATATGTATATAAGTAATTAAATTGATACTAGATTTAGGCAACAGAAATACCAAAATGTCCATTAACTATTTAGAGTTTCAGATATTTTTAAACAATAATCAAATTTCCTTCCCTGGATCATTATTATGGTAATAAGTTATAGCAATATCTATCAGAAACGTGTTATAAATTAATACTGCAAAATAAAATTGTTTGCGAAAAATAAATGGTAAGTAAATGATTTTGAAGTCCACAAAGAGACTTAACCGCCGAAGCACGATAATACGCTGAAGAGAACAACAGTAAGGATATTCAGTTTCAAGCTCTGGTAAGGAGATTGACTTCTTTATATTCCGTCAAGCATCAGCTGCTGTCAATCACAAACAGCTGGTAAATGTGACGTCACGGCCGGATGTCACTATTGTAGCAGACGATTGAGTTCAAGGAATATTTCATTTTCAATATTATTATGTTCCATTGGCATTATACTCTCACCATAGGCGTTGTGCTTTCTTTTCTGTTCATTGCAAAACTATTACTGAGCAGATCGTTCCTATGTAAATTACTTATAAATAATAAACTTCAATATATTTATGATATGTAGTCGTAATCAAATTAAGTAGATAGCTATCAATAATTGTGTATTATGTATAGGGGGGGGGGGATTTTATAAGTAAAAAGAGTAAATTTTTTCCAAAATATTTCAGTACTTCCATAACGTTCATATAAAATGAATACGTTTTATTTATATCTAAAGGAGTACATTAAAATCGATGGAACACAACAAGCTCGAGTTACAAGTATAGAACCCTTGAGGTAACTTCTCATTTTTCAAAAAACATTTTTATTATTTGGACCTAATTTTTGTAATATTGCTACTAAAGAAAAAGATTAAAATAATACAAAACATTATCTTAAAATTATTCACGATCATAAATTCAACCGTAATTCAATATTTTATACAACTGTAAGTGTATGGATGGTAGGTGGGTCAATACACATCCATAATCTTACTTACGGTGTAGGCGTATAAGTGAATGAATGAACGTTTATTTCCATATTAAAAATACAAATATTGAAAAGCTTAAGAAACGAGTTTACACAAAAATAAGGTTAGTCTATGCAATACTACAAAATAAATAATGTTTAAATTTGAACATTTATGTACATTTAATAATAATTATTAAAGCTAAATAATACTAACAGGAAATGAGCCTACATGGGCAGATAGCCAGTGCGTAGGCTTAGTTGTTGAAACATTATATTTGCTTGACATGAATAAATCAGATGAGTTCAAATCTCATCCGTAAGTGGAAAAGAGACTAGACTTACGGAGAAACAGCAGCAAAATTAGTTGAGTCAAATGAACAATGAGAGGTGAGGAAGGGGTGTGTAAAGGTCATCTCCTCCCGTAATTGGCCACGAATTACGGGTGAGATATGTAGTGTGAGGCAAGTCCACGGTAGTTTGGACGTGTTATAACATACCATTTCGTACAAAGAATTCACATAATGGCCATCAGCTTTCTCGTGTGAGAGCTGACGGTAAGAGAATTTGATCATAATTGAAGAGTTAGTGGAAGTTACTTATATTTTCCTATGTGAAGGACTGTCAATTAAGTGCCTCATTATCTTCGGTAGGGGAGGGGACAATTAGGGAAAGCTGGTAGACGAACGGTTCATGACGTTTCTAACTCATATTAAAAACAGCACAGGTTTGAATCCAGACCTTGGTTGGAGTTTTTTAATTTCCTTACTCTCAGATCAATAGTCTATGGGGAACGGACACAGTAGGGTTACAAAGATATGCCTAATCTTAAAAAAAATTATACTGCTGTTCTTCTTCTTATGAGAGTATATATTAGGTGGCCATAACTGTACAGGGTGAATGAGTAATGTATAAACAGTGACTTGACAATTTATTCTTAGAATATGAGTAGGAGTAGGCCTACAAAGCGTACCGGAAGATGCGTACAAGTGAATGACTACCGGAGAGACCAGCAGGTGTTCGGAGGTCCTTCTGGCTGCTAATTAGTTGTGAACGGGGCCGCTCCTTCTGAGGCCGCGGGCAGCGAGGCTCCAAGAATGCTGATGCCATTACCTTTATGACAATATTAGCTGGCTATCGTCGGCTCAATAATGGGATAACGTTGATAATCGTTCTCGATGAGATCAATTTTGTATAAAAATAAAGCATACGGTAACAAATTATGCGGGGACTCGTCTACCATGCATGTTGTTTCTGTCCTCTACGTCGTCATCTATATGTTAATGCTCAGTGCTCGAAAATTACGGTCCTCCAGGCTCCAGTGGATATTTATGTGTCCAGTCCAGTAACAATGGACTCATTGATATGCTATTGTGTATACAGCTAGCTGGAAACTGCTACTGGGGCTGGACTCTGTGTACCTTATTGGCTGGATATGAACTTCTCTGTTTATCTCAAGTTTCTCATATAATGTCCTCTCATTTTCCATAACACTTGTAGTAAATATATCTCATGTTACATAAAAAACTCAACATTTATGGTAATTTAGCATGACATTTTATATTCATTTCCTGTTGATGTTTCATTTTAATATTTTTAAAATCAGCGTAAGTGTAAAATAATATTTACTTAAAAGACAAAGTACAGTACTTTTATATTTTAAAAGAAACAATAATCTATTTTAGATGTCTCCCTCTGTGTAAAAGATTAAATTAATGACATAAATGAAGTAATAATAAAAATGTCTCTATCGTAAAATGTGACAAAGTGCGAACGTGGGACCAAAAGTCCTGACAATTTTATGACTGAAGCTTAAATCAAGTCTTATACTTTAAAAATAGAAACATTATTTTAATAATGCTTAAATACTACTTAATTTACATATAATAGGCCTATCAATGAACTGAATTCAAATAAAAAAAAGACTTCTATAAAGAGGCAAATGTCTGAGCCATTAATTTGATTTCTGTCTGATTCAATTTAATTGTTATCTAAGCCTCCTAATAATCCTGAGATATTTTTTAGTTAGATAACTTTAAGTACAAAGTAATTATTACTGTAAATATATGACAAACATGAGTTATGCATTTAAATATATTACACTTTTTCTCTGCATTTATGGTTACATAAATTATAGATGGTAAATTGATGTATTTAAATAGGACTGTACAAAACAAAATACAAATTCAGAAATAACATAAACCTTAAATAAGAAATCAATAGTTTTTTTAAAAGGTCATTGATAAAGTCTCTATAATTCAAACCAACTTTTTCCTTACTAAATGACAAATTCTTTAAAAATCGTAAATCGTAATCGTAAATTAGTAAAAACCACAATATGCGTAGTTGATTTTATAAATGTACCTTTAAAAAATCAATGTGAACAATGATGGTCAGAATTCTGAAGTTCTTCAGAAGAATGAGGGTCATTCTTCTTCTTGGTGAGCCACGATAAATTTTAGTCTAGTGACAAATTGAATCGGTCATTAGCTGAATTGTTATCAACTTTTTATTGACAGAATCGAAAGAGGGTATAATTAACTGGCAGGCAATTAAATTTACAGCTTAAACCCAGAAATCCTCCACTAATTGTGATAAGTGGTGAATTCTAAAGCTGCGAGTTATTAGAGGATATCCAATCTCAACATTCTTGGGTTCTTCTTGACTCAATTTTGAGTGAAGCCATCAATTACACACTACTTATTCGGTTCAACTGTAAACAGTCAATTGTGTGTTTTTTAACTGACGAAATTTTCCCCTAAGATAGACAACTAATTAAATAAATACTACTTAATGGTCCAGTAATATTTGGTAACACCAATAAACATACAATTATATTTATCTAAATTTGCATTTACAGTTCTATACTTACTTTATTGGCTATGTCTAGGTGTAATTTCGGTTGGCAACTGGCATAGCTGGGAGATAATACCATTGACAACTCGGCTACCAAAATTGTTGTTTTACACCACCCAGC
Source organism: Stictocephala bisonia (assembly GCA_035578905.1). NCBI lineage: Eukaryota > Metazoa > Arthropoda > Insecta > Hemiptera > Membracidae > Stictocephala > Stictocephala bisonia. The sequence goes on along the minus strand of JAQJVL010000075.1, from coordinate 1,225,090 downwards.
GGACACGTGCAACTTAAGGATCGCTGTGGACAGCATCAACCCCCCACTAGGGGGTCAGTTCAAATCTCTCTGTTTTAAAAGTCACCAACAAAAGACAGCAGCTTAAGGGAAAACCAGAACCAAATTCAAACCATGGATCACATAATTAATGACTGCCCCACGTGCTCTTTTCAGGGGAAATTAGCTGTCTTCATTCATTTGGAGAATCAGGTGTTGAATGTTACAAAACCTGGATTCAGCTCCTTGGTATAAGATCCATATTTAAATTCTACGACAAGATAGAATAATTTGTACATAAGATTTGATTTCGTTTATGGAACTAATTTTTATTCCCTCTCCTTTTCATTTGGTAGCTGGCTTCGAGAGCCATACAATAAAGCCTATATAGGTGTAATGTATATTTAGTTAGGTGAAAAGAAAGTGTTTGGATTGGATACGTTTGAGGTAAAAATATGACGATAAGCTAAATTGTGAAAAATATCCAAGTATAATTTTCATCCTACAAAATAGTTTAATGAAAGGTTCAAAGTAAATATATTTCCGAACTTTAGAATGGAAGATTTATTATTAATATATATTTATATAGTCGGTTAGTGGTAATATGAATGTCTATGCATGGGAGAAAATATACCACTAATGTGAGAAAATATTTAACATGATACACGTTGCTTTTTTTAATAACTCTTCATTGAAAACCCATACCTGTAAACAAACTTAGTCTAATTTAACTATAAATTTATGTCACTCGATTGAACTGTTAAGTTTTTACAAAACTGTTCTGGAATCTAAAACTAAACTAATAGTACAGAGCCCTACAGTCGGATAAGAATAAAGCTACACATATAACCTTCCTTAGAAAGAAATACATAACTTTTTATAGTTTTAATACGATCAGCTGATTAGTGTGGTAATGTATTAATGACAAACAAACAGACAGTCAGACAAATGTTATGTTTTATTTATGTCGGTAACAAACAAACTATACTAGTAGCGTTATCTCATAATATCAATGAGACTCTTAACAAATCGAAACATGTTTCAGAAGTTGAACAAGCACATCTTAATTAGCCAATTGATTCGGCAGTATCTGTGTAAAACCACAGCAGCGACCTGTACCGTTACTTAGTATGCAGACCAGGTCCAGAGGCGTCGGGGCGCCCCGTAATCAAGCCTCCAACGCCAGACTGGCGTCGCTACGCCTCATTGTCACTCGCAGACTTCTAATTAGACATTTCATTGGAATCCTCTTTTGAAAACTTGAACCGCGAAGTGATAAATACGTTTGTGCCTTTAACACCTCCTTCCAAATGGTAATGGAAAAGTTATCAACGGAATTAAGACCCGGAGCAGCCAAGAAGTTACTAATTTACCTTTGAGGTTGCTCCGTCGAGGTTTCTGACTGGAATATTTATTCACTTCCAGTGGCTTTCGTTACTTAACCACGCATTAGGCCTAGTGTTATCAAAGCTCAAAGAAGGACCAGTCATGTGTTATCGTGATTTTTTATTTAATGACTTTTACAACGTTATTTTTTAAGAGGCTGCAGAAATAGTTCTCGTATTAGATTTATATCCCATATAAACATTGTTAGTTGAATAATCTAGTAAAACTTTTTAACTTAATTATTTGTCGAAAGTTATAATTTTTCAATCACTTGATAGAGCGTAAAAGCCTCTATTGGCTACTTTTTAGCTAAGATAAATTTTATTTTTGACTAACTAAAAACAGTTAGTTTTAATTTTTATTTGTATCAAAATGCAAATGAACATATATATTTTGAAAAGTAGATCCACAATTATTAACTTTTACGCTCTTTCATCTTTGTAAATATTATAACTTTTACGACAAATCATTAAGTCACAGTCCTGTTTCCCACTTAACATTGCTCTTATGGAATACAATATGGTGACTAACTCTGTATACTATCAAGTGGATCTATATGAGCTAATTTAAATATTTTTAAAAATGTCTATATGAACAAAACCAAGATAAAAACGAAGAGAAAACATTTTTGGTATTCGTTATTGTGTCCACTGTTACTTATCTCTTTATGTTTTATAGTTGTTATTATAGGTGTTGCTACTTTGTTCTTTAATTACTCAGCAATAATGCTATGTTTATATTCGTGCACCTTTTAGCATATCTTGTTGTTAGTGTAGTAATACCTCTACATCCAGAACTGGTAGACATTATGAGTTGATATACTCGTATATTACCTGACCGTTATTCTTCCGATAGTGTTTAAATGTAAAACATGTTTTAAGCTTTAATTTTGGTGGATTTTGACATGTTGTATATATTGTTCAGATTCAACGTAAAACTGCAGGCTCCTCTTCTACCTGCAGGGTTAGCCCAAGTCTATTGGGTATTTGTCCTTATTTAGTAACATTGACTACTCTCGTTCACCCCTCACAATAAACTCATATTTTAAAGTTAAGCTTCTTAATAATAAATAGATGGATATAGCGATTCATTGAAAAATATAAAAATAGTAAATAAAAATGTCAAACAAGATATTATTCATAAAAATTGCTATAAATGTAACTAGGTCAGGATTACTAAACTTTCCCTTAGACGCTAAAAACAATTAAGTACACATCAAGCACCATGCGAGCATAAACATCCTAAAATAATATTTTATTCGAATATTCAAGAAAAATAAATCCTTTTGTAATATTTCAGTAAAATATAAAATTCAGTAGACTGCAGGGCAACTAATGAACCTACAGGTCAACTAAGGGACCTACGCGGCAACTAATTAAACGACAGGGCAACTAAGGGACCTACGGGGGAACTAATAAAACCTACAGAGCAACTAAAGGGCCTACAGTACAACTAAGATACTTTCGAGGCAACTAATTAACCTGCAGAGCAACTAAGGGGCCTACAGTACAACTAAGAGACTTTCGAGGCAACTAATTAACCTGCAGAGCAACTAAGGGGCCTACAGGGCTACTAATTAACATGTCCAGTAAAAAAAATCAGTAAAAATGATTGTTGTATAGAATTTTGTATTTTTTATTTTTAATAATTATAAGACACGCGTGCCTTAAAAATTTGAAGCTAACTACATTTAAATAAAGGTTTGATTATCATTCGTATGTTACAGAAACGTAAGCAGTTGTATATTTTCAACTAATAACTAAAGTAAATGTTCACGAAATATGGTAAATTAGTAATGTTATATAATGGAATACATGTAAAAATCATATCACAGTGTTTTCATATAACTTAGTATACGGGGTTCAAATTCCACACTAAGATATAGTACCTAAGTTGCCCTGGCTATTAGACTAATAATAAATGGCTCTTTCTAAGCAAAAGTTGACCTTAAGATCAATTATTACACTTCACTAGTTCGTCTACACTCATTTCCCCACATTTATTGACGATCAGCGTCTTATCAAAATGAATAAATATTCAGTAAAAAATATTCAAGATTAGGTTTTAATTTGATTAAACATTTGATAAACCAATCAAATATTCATCATACAATAGTAAACAAATTATTTATTCTACAAAGAGAATATATATCTAGATAAATATTAATAGAGAAATTTAAACTTCCAATAAATTACGATTCACACTTTACGCAACCAATCCAAACCTTGACCAAGCAGGAATGTAGTGGTGGCTTTAACACTAACTTATGTGTAGACAGTAACACCCCCGCTGAAGCACTATCATTCCAGAGGTGTACAATTTTAAATTCCAAAGTGATGATCGAACAAGATTTTTACATTAAGCTTGCAAGGAGACCTTGGCGTCCTCGAACTTTGCGTCCTCCAGGACTGAGGGGGTCACTGGAGTCACGGCTGGGCCTTATCGGCGAGACGACATCCGAGGGCCTTAAGAGCAAAGTCTTGTCGTATCCTTTTAATTAATTACAAGAGAGCCGGGGCTGCTCGGCGTGGGCGACTGTACATCTTTATCGCCCCAACGACACTCTTTGGCACTAAAAGCTTGTCTATTTAATTATATGCGCAAACAAGTAATTACCCCGACGTACCGAAACTGGCTCTGGATGCTCGCCTCCACGCGACCTACACGACACGCCTAACATCAACAGCTATTGTCTTTTTCGCATTTAATTTGTATGTTATCGCTCGACATTTCACAGGAATCACTTTACACGTCCGATTACCTGTATGAATCAATTTGTGCACTGTAAAAGAGCAATAAAATAATTAAAGACTTAATCAAGATACGGTTTATTACTGTCGAATATCAATCGACCAGTAAAAACAAACATTAGCATTTACAGCGTTGTTAATATATAAAAACCATCTAATATGCCAAATAAAAAACAAATGTGTAACACATACAGTAAACATTGTGATTCCTGTTAGAGAAAGTATTAAAAAAAAATAATTATTGATGACGGCACTTTAAACTTAATTTAACGGTCAGAATAAAAGGTGGCTAGCAGCCTTTCCGAAAAACATAGGTTGCCTTATAAAAATAAACACAAGAAAACAGAAAGAAAGTTCGTGTACGTAATACGTAATTTCGAAACGGCATCATTATTATTATACTTGAAACCGTGTACGAACAAAATACTGCTTTAATAAAATCGAAAAGGCTTTATGCAGAATTGGCCGTGACGTTGGTAGGATTTTCGTTGTCGTTATTTGTAATTAATAATTTGAACATAAGCTAAAATATCTGTAGATCAGAGTATTAATAAATGGCACTAAATATTAATTAGCTTTTGTGTTTAGTAAACTAAATCTCCCTAAATACATTTCGACAGGTACTAAATTACAAGTACTGTATTAACTCGGAAGATTAGAATCATTTCTGACAGTTTTAATTTTTTTTACTATTTATAGTTTTTATTTTTTTCAAAAGTCTGGCCACACTTTAAATGCATGTTCTTTTAGAATAGAGGAAATTTATTATAGAAGAAATCGACATCTGCTGTAGTCTTGAATGATATGAAATAAGTGCTCAGACGTACCATTAGCGAACTATTAGTCCAGCTGTTAGTGAACTCAGTATGCGCTGAAGATAGAGAATGAGGGCAGTGATTGTGAAGCCAGAACAAGAACTAATGCTATAGGTCAGGATAACCAGCTCATGGGACCAAATAGTCAATGTTTTTAGTCAAGATACAAACATTGTAAATCTTTGAGGTTTATTTAACTAAAACACTAGATGGCACAAGATCATAATTACAAACATTTATAATTAAATTTTAATAAAAACACTTACAACGTTTTGGTGATTTGTTTCAGATTTGAACAGTCTGTTTGGATGCAAACACCTGAAGAAAAATTGTTATAACTACTGTTATATGTCTATCAGTCTTTTACTTGTCCATTCCCTTAATGTGACTACATTTTGTTTGAAATTCATTGTTTCATTTCTGTTATTATGAATTTTTTATTTGGTTGAACTTTTCCAAATAGTCAGTGTTTTTTAACTACAGAAATTCACAGTTTAAAAAAACACTTAATCGTTGGAAAAGCACAACAAAAAATAAGAATAACAGTGACTGCCTTTGTGAATGTCTCGTTCTTGAAACGGTGAAGATGGGAAGATGAAACACGCTGCTGCTTCTAAAATGCCAAGGTAGACTAAAGATATTATTCTTCATTCGGCCTGCAAGATTCTCTGAACCGCTTTTTCGATTATCCGAATCACACTTTTTTGTAGTCTGAACACTCCCAGGAACTCACTGCTTGCACAGGCTCGCACAGCAAAATGCCATAGACCAATTGGTATATTAATCCACTCACACCATTATTTATACGTATAAAAAAGGAGATGAATCATAAAAACTGATATTCGAAAGTTAATGGACCTTACAAAAATGAAGGCCATAGCACAGATTTAGAAGGCGCGGTACTATTGCGGTATACCGCATGGTTTTCAGCAATGAGTAACACACGGTAAAAAGTAACAAGTGGTTTAAACGCTTCATCCACTTGAGCGACCGTGACGGTATCACCGTGCCAAAGTGTGTATCCAATGACAAAGACTTTGCCAACCACAAGTCTAGCAATTAGCGGTAAGACAGTGGTGGGCAAACAGTTTACTTGTGGCTGGTGAAACTCCACTGTGAAACTTGACACTGTAGTAGTGTACAAGACGTGCCCCTCGACCTTTGTAGACTAGAGATATTGTGTTTTCCTCTAGTTATTACGTACAGAGAGGAATATAAGTGTTATTCCAATAATTAGTCAATATTCGTTTCTAATATTAATACTCCAATAGTTAAAATATTGTTTACTAACATTAAAATGTTTTTTTTAACTGAACTGAAAATTTGAATTCTCCAATAAATAAAATTTTAAGGTATAACTATTATAAACGAAACTATTCTTAAAACAAGAAACGTTAAATTGATAGTTACTGATATGAAATCAACAAGGCTGATCTATGATCAAGACGTTTTGAGGAGCTGATACCTCAGCCTTACTTAAATGAATTATAGTCTGCTTGAGGACGTCCATCACCAGTAGTCTTACATTGTCAGTAGTGGGACCTCACCTTATGAAAGAGACAGTGAGTGAGTCAAGGCAACGAATTAGACATAATCTACCTGGACAATATTATCAATTACTAAGACGCTGATCTTGAACAGAGTATAATCATTGTTACTAACAGGGTCGACTTCCTTAGAAGGAGCCATTTATCATGATTAATAAATAAAACATTAATCCCGATAATCAAAGACACTAATAAACCTATACGGCATCTAAGGGGCCTACAGGGCAACTAAGGAACCTACGAGGCAACTAATGAACCTACAGGTCAACTAAAGGACCTACGGGGCAACTAATTAAACGACAGGGCAAGTAAGGGGCCTACGGGGCAACGAATTAATCTACAGGACAACTAAGGGACCTACGAGGGAACTAATATAACCTACAGAGCAACTGAAGGGCTTACAGGATAACTAAGGGACATACCAGGCAACTAATTAACCTACAGAGCAACTAAGGGGCCTACAGGGCTACTAAGGAACTTACAAGGCAACTAAGGGACCTAAGGGGGAACTAATACAACCTACAGACAAACTGAGGGGCCTACAGGTCAACTAAGGGACCTACGGGGCAGCTAATTAACCTACAGGGCAAATAAGGGACATACGGGGCAACTAATTAACTTACGAGAAAACTAGGGGCCCACAGAGTAACTAAGGAACCTACGAGGTAACTAATTAACCAGCAGGGCAACTAAGGGACCTACAGGGGAACTAATAAACCCTACAGAGAAACTAACAGGACAACTAAAGGATCTACGAGGCCTAAGGGACCTACGGGACATTTAACGAGAGAACAGGACAACAAAGGTCCTACGAGGCAACTAATTAACCTACGGGGCAACTAAATGTCCTACAGGGCAACTAAGGAACCTACGAGGCAACTAATGAACCTACAGGTCAACTAAGGGACCTACGGGGTAACTAATTAACCTCAGGCAACTGAGCTTACAGGGCAATTAAGGAATCTACGGGGTAACTAAGGGACTTACGGGAGAACTAATAAACCCTACAGAGCAACTAAGGGGCCTACAGGACAACTAAAGAACCTACGAGGCACCTAATGAACCTACAGGGAAACTAAGGGACCTACGGGGCAACTGATGGACCTAAACCCTTTCGAAGAATCCGAACCATTTATATGATTTTCAGCAATTTGACAATCCTAATATAGAGTTATCTTCCCGTCACAACTTCCGAACACCAAAGAATTCGCTGATGGTATCCATTGAGCAAAACCTGTTTTGCTGTTAAAAGTATCGGGCATTGAAATTATTGCCCACAATTTCCACAGCTCTTTGTCCCCTAGCAGGGTTACAGCACTATGATACTAGTGCCGACAAAAGGTTCCTATTTCACAACAAAATAAAGGTCTCTCCACTGTGTAGTGACTGCACTATTTTAAAATATTTATTTCAGTAAATAAGTCAACAGCAGGAAGGAACTCTTCTGCCAATTTACAATTGTGGCACTAATAGAAAAAAAGAAAAAATGGAATGATATTAAAAACTAAGATTATTTTTAATATCATACATCTACAGAACAGTACTTTAATTGTATATGTGGAAACATATAACAGCATATGCAAAGTTATACGTGTCAGATCCTTTATTTACTTATAGTCATACTATTAATTAAGCAAAACATTGTTTCATTAATTTATTTAACCTTCATTGTTATTTGACTATATGCGTAACAACGTAAAAGACACTATAATGCAAAAATAAAGTCTGTATAGATGAAAATTGTTTGAGGTAAAGTGAATGAAATAATTAACTCACTTCCACTATCTTCGCTCAATTAAACAAAACATGTAACTATAACATGGAAAGAAGCTGATACTTTCACATCTTACTTTAAGAAATAAAATATTATTTAAAATATGTTGTCTTTAAAAATGTCTGCCAATAAATTATGGAGAAGGCTAAAGGATGCAGGATATATCAGAATGATGTAGAGAAGGTAATGCAAAAAAAGACGTTTTTAATATACATGCATTTAGTTTGTGTAATTTCTCTTGTAGCTTTGAATATTTTATTATTTTTCAAACATACGGATTTTTTTTCAAAAAAATTTCTGTTTCATAAATATACATAAGATGTGAAGTGTTAATGAAATTTGTTATAATAATATATTTTTATGAATTTTTTCAATTGTACTAGAATGATTTCTTAAGAAAGACAATAATTTTCTGACATTGCTATTATTGCCTCATGTAGGAACTGCTTATTTTAAATGTAGTGTTAAAAGAGAATTGTGTATTTAAGAGAACATCATTTTCTTTTGTCAATTTTTTAATTGTGCACGAAACAGTTTTGTAGTAATTCTTTACCGATTGCAATAATATCATAACGTGCCCCATTGAATTTCAACTTAAGCGTTAGAGTGCTTAGGTTATATAAATGCTTTTCACTTGGGGAGGTTTACTGGTTATTTTGACAAAGAAATAAATGTTTTCTCACACAACCCGAGATTGTCACCAAATAAAGTGTCGCCAAACGGTGGAAGTAAGAACTAAGCAAGAGACGTTGGCAGGAGAGAGATCCATCCTGGCTGAAGACCACCCCGTCAGGAACACACCAAGTCGTCCAGAAAATCGGCGTTACTCTCCTGGAACACTACGTCATCATCACGTCACCGCTGGCAGCCCATTGCCCACTATTCTTTTCACCACTTCCCTTTATTTTGGCTATTTCTCTCTTGGAAGTACACATTTGAGAGAACTTTAACAATTTGTATTTACTTCCTTTTTTAACTAATGTAAATACATGTATTTCTACTTCATTGTTAGTGGTTGTGTAAGTACATGCATATTTACTTCATTGTAAGTACTTGTTTAAGTACATACATTTGAACTTCATTGTTAGTACTTGTGTAAGTACATAAATTTGAACTTCATTGTTAGTACTTGTGTAAGTACATAAATTTGAACTTCATTGTTAGTAGTTGTGTAAGTACATACATTTGAACTTCATTGTTAGTACTTGTGTAAGTACATACATTTGAACTTCATTGTTAGTACTTGTGTAAATACACGTATTTGAAATTAATTGTTAGTACATGTTTAAGTACATACATTTGAACTTCATTGTTAGTACTTGTGTAAGTACATACATTTGAACTTCATTGTTAGTACTTGTGTAAGTACACGTATTTGAAATCAATTGTTCGTACTGGTGTAAGTACATACATTCGAACTTCATTGTTATTATTTGTGTATGTACATGTATTTGTAGAACTACTTAAATATACCACTGTACTTGTACGGCGGGCAAGTGGGTTAATAGCACTGTTTGTGTATGGTTGGGTGGGTGGGTCAATACAACTGTTTGTGTATGGCCGGGTGGGTGGGTCAATAACACTATTTGTGTATGGTCGGGTGGGAGGGTCAATACCACCGTACGTGTACGGTGGGCAAGTGGGTCAATACCACTGTTTGTGTATGGCCGGGTGGGTAGGTCAATACCACTGTTTGTGTATGGCTGGGTGTGTGGGTCAATACCACTGTACGTGTACGGTGGGCAAGTGGGTCAATACCACTGTACGTGTACGGTGGACAAGTGGGTCAATACCACTGTACGTGTACGGTGGGCAAGTGGGTCAATGCCACTGTTTGTGTATGGCCGGGTGGGTAGGTCAATACCACTGTTTGTTTCTTTTTTTTGCGTAGGCATGCGGGTGGGTCAATACCACTGTTTGTGTATGGTCAGGTGGGTGGGTCAATACCACTGTACGTGTACGGTGGGCAAGTGGGTTAATAGCACTGTTTGTGTATGGTCGGGTGGGTGGGTCAATACAACTGCTTGTGTATGGCCGGGTGGTTGGGTCAATACCACTGTTTGTGTATGGTCGGGTGGGTGGGTCAATACCACTGTACGTGTACGGTGGGCAAGTGGGTCAATTCCACTGTTTGCGTATGGCGTGCGGGTGGGTCAATACCACTGTTTGTGTATGGTCGGGTGGGTGGGTCAATACCACTGTACATGTACGGTGGGCAAGTGGGTTAATAGCACTGTTTGTGTATGGTCGGGTGGGTGGGGTCAATACAACTGTTTGTGTATGCCGGGGTGGGTGGGTTCAATACCACTGTACATGTACGGCGGGCAAGTGGGTTAATAGCACTGTTTGTGTATGGTCGGGTGGGTGGGTCAATACAACTGTTTGTGTATGGCCGGGTGGGTGGGTCAATACCACTGTACGTGTACGGTGGGCAAGTGGGTCAATTCCACTGTTTGCGTATGGCGTGCGGGTGGGTCAATACCACTGTTTGTGTATGGCGTGCGGGTGGGTCAATACCACTGTTTGTGTATGGCGTGCGGGTGGGTCAATACCACTGTTTGTGTATGGCCGGGTGGGTAGGTCAATACCACTGTTTGTGTATGGCCGGGTGGGTAGGTCAATACCACTGTTTGTGTATGGCCGGGTGGGTGGGTCAATACCACTGTTTGTGTATGGGCAGGCGAGTGGTATACACGATAATCATTGCTATCTAGAATCGAAGGATGTATTTAAGAATTGTAGTATCATTGCTATCCAGCATCATAGGATGCATTTAAGAACTGTATTTTGTAGTATCATTGCTATATGGAATCATAGGATGTAATACTCGTACTTAAAAATTTAATTATAGTAAATGATCAATAGTACTAGCATCTACTTCATTGTTAGTAGTGTCAAAAGATGTATTCGAACTTCATTGTTATTACTTGTGTAAGTTCATGTATTTCAACTTCATTGTTTGAAGTTGGCCTTTGCTATAAAGCCGCTGGGATAATCCATTGCTATAAAGCCACTGGAGTAATCCATTGCTATAAAGCTACTTTGGTAATCCATTGCTATAAAGCTACTTTGGTAATCCATCACTATAAAGCCACTGGAGTAATGCATTGCTATAAAGCCACTGGAGTAATCCATTGCTATAAAGCTACTTTGGTAATCCATTGCTATAAAGCCACTGGGGTAATCCATTGCTATAAAACCACTGGAGTAATCCATTGCTATAAAGCCACTGGGGCAATCCGTTCCTATAAAGCCACTGGGGTAATCCATTGCTATAAAGCCACTGGGGCAATCCGTTCCTATAAAGCCACTGGAGTAATCCATTGCTATAAAGCCACTGGGGCAATCCGTTCCTATAAAGCCACTGGGGTAATCCATTGCTATAAAGCCACTGGGGCAATCTGTTCCTATAAAGCCACTGGAGTAATCCATTGCTATAAAGCTACTTTGGTAATCCATTGCTATAAAGCCACTGGGGTAATCCATTGCTATAAAGCCACTGGGGTAATCCATTGCTATAAAGTTACTGGGGTAATCCATTGCTATAGATCCACTGGGGTAATCCATTGCTATAAAGCCACTGGGGCAATCCGTTCCTATAAAGCCACAAGGGGTAATCCATTGCTATAAAACCACTGGAGTAATTCATTGCTATAAAGCCACTGGGGCAATCCGTTCCTATAAAGCCACTGGGGTAATCCATTGCTATAAAGCCACTGGGGCAATCCGTTCCTATAAAGCCACTGGAGTAATCCATTGCTATAAAGCTACTTTGGTAATCCATTGCTATAAAGCCACTGGGGTAATCAATTGCTATAAAGCCACTGGGGTAATCCATTGCTATAAAGCCACTGGGGTAATCCATTGCTATAAAGTTACTGGGGTAATCCATTGCTATAAATCCACTGGGGTAATCCATTGCTATAAAGCCACTGGGGCAATCCGTTCCTATAAAGCCACAAGGGGTAATCAATTGCTATAAAGCCACTGGAGTAAGACATTGCTATAAAGCCACTGGGGTAATCCATTACTATAAAGCCACTGAAGTAATCCATTGCTATAAAGCCACTAGGGTAATCCATTGCTAAAACCACTTGGGTAATCCATTGCTATAAAGCCACAGGGGCAATCCGTTCCTATAAAGCCACTGGGGTAATCCATTGCTATAAGGCCACTGGAGTAAGACATTGCTATAAAGCCACTGGGGTAATCCATTACTATAAAGCCACTGAAGTAATCCATTGCTATAAAGCCACTAGGGTAATCCATTGCTTTAAAACCACTGGGGTAATCCATTGCTATAAATCCACTGGGGTAATCCATTGCTATAAAGCCACTGGGGCAATCCGTTCCTATAAAGCCACAAGGGGTAATCAATTGCTATAAAGCCACTGGAGTAAGACATTGCTATAAAGCCACTGGGGTAATCCATTACTATAAAGCCACTGAAGTAATCCATTGCTATAAAGCCACTAGGGTAATCCATTGCTTTAAAACCACTGGGGTAATCCATTGCTATAAAGCCACTAGGGTAATCCATTGCTTTAAAACCACTGGGGTAATCCATTGCTATAAAGCCACTGGGGTATCCCGTTGCTATAAAGCCTCTGATGTAATCCATTTCTAGAAAGCCACTGGAGTAATTCATTGCTATAAAGCCACTGGTGAAATCCATTGCTATAAAGCCACTGGGGCAATCCATTGCTATAAAGCCACTGGGGTAATCCATGGCTATAAAGCCACTGGAGTAATCCATTGCTATAAAGCCACTGGGGTAATCCGTTCCTATAAAGCCACTGGGGTAATCCATTTCTACAAAGCCACTGGGGCAATCCGTTGTTATAAAGCCTCTGGGGCATTCGGTTGCTATAAAGCCACTGGGGCATTCCGTTGCAATAAAGCCACTTGGGCAATCCATTCTTAAATCCGTTCTTAAATTCGAGGATTACTATACATATTTTTTCATTACGGTCAAACAGAATGAATCGCTGGCTAATATTTTGTAAAATTATCATTGATATATGATTTTATTGATAAGCAATTATTCATCAATGTTTAAGTAAAATACACACTACCTGTAGTGGTAACCAGTTACTGTTAACTGAATAAATAAGTTTGAGCTGATGTTAAATTAGGAAATATGGATTGTTTTAGTTCAGAACATATTTATTTTTGTTTCACGTTATTAAAACTATAAGTAGTGATGTTGTGTTTTTTAGATTGTAATTAAAACTTTATATTAGAAGTAAATACGAAATTAATACTTTTACAGTATTATTATATAAATATTTATTGATTCAATATAAATAAAAAAACTGGAATGAAGTCCATATTTTATCAGTAAATATCTACTTTCCCTTTAAATGTTTGTATACATAATAAATGATTATGTTAAGTATTTATCAATAATACTAAACAATTAAAATTATGTTTTAATATAATTTATAATATTTTATTTTTGCTAGAACGATTATACTTGGTAGAAAAACGTTCAAGATATTAAATAGTATCCTTTATCGGTAGTATCTCCACTTAGTATATTTTAACGTTAAAATGTTGAGTGAGTTTACAAAAGAAAAATAACTATGTACTATGCTATGTAAAATTTAAATATGTAATCCCTTTTCAAAACAATAAATCTCTATCTAAACCATATTCCTGTTATTACACATTTGTCTTAGCGTACTCATTGTAAGCCATTAAATACATGAAACTAATTATATTTATATAGTCAATTATATTTAATTAATTAAACTGCTTAACACTTGTAACATAACTGTGAGTTATATTTATTTTAATAATATTTTTAAATCAAAACCTATGAATTTCCCATTAATTAATTTCATTCAAACTAGAGTGAAATGTACTATTTGTAGTGAAACCCTATCTACGGTAAAAATAGCTGATTTGGAAGGACTATTTAAACAAATATAGAAGAATAACCTCTATTGTAAGATAAATAAAAAGCAAGAAATGCAACAACAAAAAGAAGACTAAATATACGTAATTTCTTCTTTCCAAAAATTATATATGTGTATTTATGTAAAAAGTGAGTAAATACAACATTTAAACTAAATAAAGTACTTAAAATTTAGTTATAATTAATACCGTTCAGTTCCATACAACTAATTTACGATGAACCTAACCTAACCTAACCTAATCATGATTCAAACGTAAAAGCTTACGTACTAACTCAATTAAATCTATTTGCAAATCGCATTCTGATAATTTATTGAAATCTATACTTGCAAAGACTTTATCTTCAACTGTAAAAGGATGCGCAGGATTAAAGTGAAGGTAATGGTGGAAAGCGAGTGATTCAGCCAATATGCTTATTAACCCGTCTTAATCAAAGCAAACAACCTGGTAATGAGAGAGTTAATAAGTCGTAATACGCCCTTTCACCTTTGTGTCTTTGTAGTTGACTAGATTACGTAGTGTCTACAGTAACACATTACGGTTTAACCATAGAACACTTCAACTAGTACAGATTACATCAGTATTATTAATTCTAGCCATTTATTTATAATAAAAGGCAGTTTAATTGTAAACATGTAATTAGATATAGTTAAAAAAATATATAAAACAAACTAAAATATAAAAAAGCGATTGACACGAAACATATAAAAGAGTGTAAATGTTTCTATTAAACATATGAAACATGGAAAATATGGAAACTAACAAAACAACATAGTTAGACATATAACATCAATCAAATATGAAGCATATTTTATTAGCTTATTGTTCTAGATGTTCTTATTGTTATTGTTCTATTGCATCAAATGTTTTTTACTAAATACTGCCTGTATTATTTATTTTTTTCCAATAAAAGTATGACATTTATTTTGGAAGCGTAGAAGCACATGTTTCCATGTTTTGTTTGTTTTGGTTTTTCTAATGAACAAAAGATAATTACAATACGGTTGAATGTCACATAACACAAATTTACTAAAATATAAGTACAAAATGAACAAATATTATTCATTAATGTTCTTACGTTTTGCTCTTGTATTGTAATAAGTTTGTGTTGCGTGAAGTTTACTTGTATTATGTTTCTACCAAATTGTAATATACTGGTCAAGAAACTAAGAAACAGTTGTAATGTACTGATCAAGAAACTAAGAGACAGTTGTAATGTACAAATATTGGATGTTGGTAAACTGATTACATTAATAATATGAAGAATAAAGTTCCATTTTTTAAGAAATCATACTCATATTACTATTTGAATTTGATAAAATTATTGTTTACTTTCAAACATTATTTTCAACAGACTAAAGACAGATAATATGTAGAGGTTTTAGAGTATATTTCTATGTACATATGTCAAAGATAACTCAAATACCATTGGATTCCTAGCTTAGAAATTGTACACATCCAATTTTAGCTATCAATTCATTTCGATTTTAAGTTTATTGGTTCGTCAATTAAATTTATGTAACACTGGCACTACAAGCTTTTTTCTAACCAATAATCACTAGGATATGATTTAAAACATTGAAACTTATCTCAAAATAATAATAATAACGTGCAGTTATATACAAACATTATCAAATTGGCAAACATTAATAACAAATATTAATAAAAATAAATATAAAACGTTCAAAAGAGATCGCAGGCTATATAAATATATAAAACTAATGTTTTAAATGCTCATCCATATGTTGAATTTGTGGATGTTGTAAGATTTGTAAGTCGTTTGATTGTTGGTAGAAATTTCAAAAACGTCAACGTCGTGATAGTATAGTTTTCTTTTTCGAATATATAAGACCACTTGTTACTAAAAGAACAAATAAATAAAAACATATAGTTCCTTATAACACAATGGACATTGTTTGCAAATAGGCACTAATAGATTTACGACATTGAATTTATCGTAATTGTTTGTACCGGTTTAGTTTTTACTAATTTGTAGCCTACTTAAATTAACATGATTCAGCGTGTCGTTAACTTGTATGAACAACCCAATCACTAAGAGGAATCTTTATCAATTTAAATTGTAATTAGTTAAATTGGAGTTTCGTTTACAAATTGAACTCAATTGAACAGTTGCTTGACGGAAGAATAAAGCAAGTTGAATGAAGATTCCTGAATTACTTGAGAAAATCCCAGTTATCAGGGATACGTACTTGAAAACTTGGAAGCTTTTGAAGGGTGCATTGTGAAAAGTGAGTGCTGCGGAAATTAGAAGAGGCTGCCTGTTAAACGAGATCTCAAGTAAAGCCCGTCCTGTCGAGGGAACCCTTTGTTCGCCAGGCACAACATAACTAGTTACCCCAAATGTTAGTACATTCTCGATTGTTTTGTGGATAATGCTCCAATGTCAACCTGCCTTAAACGTGTTAATTTCTTTGTACATTTTATTTAAATGTATAAATGATGAAATAACATTGTTTCAATATTGTATTTATACGCTTATATAAAACGATTATATAAATATGTAATTTCTTGAAGATTTGTGGAGAAATAAATTAGATCATATTTAATGGTATTTTTAGTAAAGTATTTGTAGTTCCGTATCAGGTAGTTAATATGAGCAAAATCAAGACCCAAATAAAGAATGATTTCACTCTACAATGTTAAAAAAAACAGTATTGCAAACTATGAATTTAGAATTGTTAAGTGGTAACGCAAATTTACAGTATGAAATTGCAAGAACTAGCAAATAGAACCTTGTACGGTAAACATCAAACTTATTTTTTTTTTTTTTAGAGTCAGCTTTAAACAATAATTTAAAGAGTATGCAAAAACTTACTTTCACTAAACCTTACCTACAATAAATTAAATGTTAAAATAAACCTTCTCTGTGACAAGATAAAAGTTTTGGTTTATTTTTTATAGTTTTAAGAAATGTGATAAATCTTAACAAGAAACAGTCTTAATATTTTGAATTTTATGTTGTTAAATCTATTACGTGCAATCTATACAAAAAGTTCACATCACGCCCAAAAGCTGAGGAAGTGCAAGTATCATTGTTCAATTCCACTTTACTTGTCTAGGTGAGTGAGTGCGTCTACACGTATGGGTCGTGTGGGAGGGACAATACCAATGATGTGTGACGTGCAGTTCGCTAATCAACTATGATAAAAATTATAAAACATTTAAGCATTTTATTTTAATTGAATCTTATGTCGAAAAATAAATTTACTTCATCTAAATCTATTCACCCCATTAGTCTGGAAAAGTAAGATTTTACTGAATGAATATAATATACATTTATTCAACAACGAATAACACTTGTAAAAAAAGTTTCTATGACCTAAACGAATATATGAAGCTTTTGAGAGGATTCATGAAAAATTAACATACAGGTTAAAGTGGTACCAACAAATAAGGTGATAAAGAGGGTAACTCTTCAAAGTCCATTTCGTACGCCACTCTTAGAACTTATTTTATCATCTTCAACTTAATGAAATCCATTGCGTGTATAAAATAGACAACGAACCGACAATTTAACTAGATAATCAGTAAGGGTGATGGAAGCTGTGACATAAGGTAGGATGACATTCGTGAGGTTTGAAGGTCTTGTAACATCACTTGAGAGCGAATGGCCCACTACCCACCCCCTCCTGTCATTAATCCCTCCAGTTATATTTACTCTGTCAGGTTCTTGTGTTGACATCTATCGCCCTTAACCTCCCTCATTCCACCAATGACAAATTGTGTTCAGTCTTTCTTACGTGTATCTAAAATATTACAATTAAGAAAGATAAATACCAGTACCTTGTTTGAGTGGTTCAAAATTACTGTACATGTAAAAACTTCTAGTATTTTCAGAAAGCAAACTAATCAATATTTAGATAATCGTCTAAAAAAATTGCAGTGTCGTAACTTGTTTTCCTCTCTGGCATATGTTTATCTACTGTCACTTAATGCATAAAAAGAGGAACAGTAAAATTAAAAAGGTAACCGTGAACATTCTCGTTGCCTCAAATGAGATATATTTTTTACCTAAACATTTGAAGTATGTTTTCTGGAATAATAATTAATCCCACATTATACCAACAAATAATTATTGAATAAATTGGGATAGAAAATTGATGCCTTATTTAACAATCTAAAGATAAATATTTATTTTTTACACGCAAAATAAAGTAAGATATTGTGATTGAAATGGGTCATGCATTGGATGTTTTTTCACGGAAATACTTTTATTCTTCAAAAATTAACTTTTTACAGATAATCGGGAATATCAATTTTAAAACTTGTACATATTTTGACATATTTCCATTTTTTAATTAATTTTTTGTAACTGTGTTTTTTTACACTGAAAACGAACCTGGTACCTGTTTTCTCTACGATAATTATTTTTCATAAAACCTAGTACTTAAAATTTCTGGTAGAAAAGGAGTTTTGGTGAAACAAAATTACCTATTCTGACAACAAAACTCACTTTTAATTACTTTAAAACAACGAAATTTTCATTTTTATTTGTGAGTGGAAAGTATATATATTTTCAAATTCTGAATGGCAACTTGGAATATTAAAATCCCTTAGTGGTTGATTACCAACTTTAATTAATAGTCAGGGCAGGAGACCAGTTAGTGGTCAAGGTAGGAGACCAGTTAGTAGTCGGGGCAGGAGACCAGTTAGTAGTCAAGGTAGGAGACCAGTTAGTAGTCGGGGCAGGAGACCAGTTAGTAGTTGGGGCAGGAGACCAGTTAGTAGTCGGGGCAGGAGACCAGTTAGTAGTCGGGGCAGGAGACCAGTTAGTAGTCAAGGCAGGACACCAGTTAGTAGTCAAGGTAGGAGACCAGTTAGTAGTCAAGGTAGGAGACCAGTTAGTAGTCAAGGTAGGAGACCAGTTAGTAGTCAAGGTAGAAGACCAGTTAGTAGTCGGGGTAGGAGACCAGTTAGTAGTCAAGGTAGGAGACCAGTTAGTAGTCAAGGTAGGAGACCAGTTAGTAGTCAAGGTAGGAGACCTGTTAGTAGTCGGGGCAGGATATCAGTTAGTAGTCGGGGCAGGAGACCAGTTAGTAGTCGGGGTAGGAGACCAGTTAGTAGTCAAGGTAGGAGACCAGTTAGTAGTCGGGGCAGAAGACCAGTTAGTAGTCAAGGTAGGAGACCAGTTAGTAGTCGGGGTAGGAGACCAGTTAGTAGTCGGGGTGGGAGACCAGTTAGTAGTCAAGGTAGGAGACAGTTAGTAGTCGGGGCAGGAGACCAGTTAGTAGTCAAGGTAGGAGACCAGTTAGTAGTCGGGGTAGGAGACCAGTTAGTAGTCGGGGCAGGAGACCAGTTAGTAGTCGGGGCAGGAGACCAGTTAGTAGTCGGGGTAGGAGACCAGTTAGTAGTCGGGGCAGGAGACCAGTTAGTAGTTGGGGCAGGAGACCAGTTAGTAGTCGGGGCAGGAGACCAGTTAGTAGTCGGGGCAGGAGACCTGTTAGTAGTCGGGGCAGGAGACCAGTTAGTAGTCAAGGTAGGAGACCAGTTAGTAGTCGGGGCAGGAGACCAGTTAGTAGTTGGGGCAGGAGACCAGTTAGTAGTTGGGGCAGGAGACCAGTTAGTAGTCGGGGTAGGAGACCAGTTAGTAGTCGGGGCAGGAGACCAGTTAGTAGTTGGGGCAGGAGACCAGTTAGTAGTCGGGGCAGGAGACCAGTTAGTAGTCGGGGCAGGAGACCTGTTAGTAGTCGGGGCAGGAGACCAGTTAGTAGTCAAGGTAGGAGACCAGTTAGTAGTCGGGGTAGGAGACCAGTTAGTAGTCGGGGTAGGAGACCAGTTAGTAGTCAAGGTAGGAGACCAGTTAGTAGTTGGTGTAGGAGACCAGTTAGTAGTCGGGGTAGGAGACCAGTTAGTAGTCAAGGTAGGAGACAGTTAGTAGTCGGGGCAGGAGACCAGTTAGTAGTCAAGGTAGGAGACCAGTTAGTAGTCGGGGTAGGAGACCAGTTAGTAGTCGGGGCAGGAGACCAGTTAGTAGTCGGGGCAGGAGACCAGTTAGTAGTCGGGGTAGGAGACCAGTTAGTAGTCAAGGCAGGAGACCAGTTAGTAGTCGGGGCAGGAGACCAGTTAGTAGTCAAGGTAGGAGACCAGTTAGTAGTCAAGGCAGGAGACCAGTTAGTAGTCGGGGTAGGAGACCAGTTAGTAGTCAAGGTAGGAGACCAGTTAGTAGTCAAGGTAGGAGACCAGTTAGTAGTCGGGGTAGGAGACCAGTTAGTAGTCGGGGCAGGAGACCAGTTAGTAGTCGGGGCAGGAGACCAGTTAGTAGTCAAGGTAGGAGCCTTAGTTAGTAGTAGTGAACGATGTCTCTTAGACATAGTATTTTAATAAAGATTTGTTTTATAAAATACTAGCGTGCAATTTTTATATTTTATAGATAGTATACGATTTTATTAAACGACTTGGTTTATGTAAATATTTGCTACTGGGTCAGTATTTTTACTTCTTCTTAATACACATTTTATTATTTACTGTCTTTTAATTTTATCAGTCATTATTTTATTAGTGGTCATAAAATTATTAGTGATTTTCCAGATATGATTTTTTAAGATGTAGCCCTACAACTGTGAGTATTACATCACCAGCAAGAACTGCACTAACTTTCTTCAGATAAATGTTTTTACTTTTCGTAATAATTTTATTTATATGACCACGTGCATTTATTTGAAATTATTTGTATACTAAAGCACGAGTTGGATATATAGTAAATATTTTGAATGTGCAAAAAGTTATAGTTTATTCGGTCATATTAAGAAAATATTTAGAACATTTTATGTACGTTATATTTTTATCTGCATAGTATAATGGGGGCCAAATTTATAATATTGTCTTTTATGTCCAGTATTATAACAGCTAGTTTAGTTATTATTTCCTAATTTAGCATAATATACTTGAGGTCCGTAGAAATACAAAAAAAATAACGTCACATTACACAACATAATTTTCTTGTATTACATGATGTTTATTCATTTTATATTATACAAGAACAGTATACAATTAAAAATAATTTTAGAAAGTAAATAAGTACATTTATAGATAATTTTGTAAAAAAAGCTGTACAAACCATAGTGATCTGACTCGCACTTCTATGTAAAAGTTCAACTGTTAGTAAGTTCATAAGAATAGGAATGGTAACATTTTAAATGTAAAAGTAAACATTTGTATTGCCTTAAATCTGATCTGTCATTTGAATAAAAGTCTATAAATTGTTTTGATTCATATAATTCCATCTGGCATTGGTGGGCCCAAAGTTATATGTGATTGAAAATAAAAACATCCTAAACATTTATTATCACAACTTTTTGGCGATGGAATGATATAATTCACTCACAGGAATGTCTGTTCCCCATTCCAAAACGGGAAATATGCTAAATATTAATACAAACCGAATTATTCCAGGACATTCCAAAGGAGTGAACAGTTTGCTAGGGGGGTTGTATTGATCAGGCGGAGCGTGGGACTCGCTGGTCACGTGCTTCTAAACGTGTCCTGGTCCTGATAATAATGGCAATGGTGGTTCCTGCTTGCCATCATCCCTGACAGTCACTTAATGTGGAGTTTAACTATCAAAACTAATAACGAATTTCTCAAGCTCTCGTCCATCTTTGGGACAGATTTGTTAACTTTATTAGGCACATGGAGTTATGTCGGGGAGTTCTCCAAATTTAAGATTATTATTTTAAATAATAATTAAAAATGGATAGTTTTAACGTTTTTTTGTATGGGATTATGCTTAGTTATTATTTTTGTTCAAAATTGTAAACAGTTTAATGTCAAGAAAAAATTAAAACACATAAAAACAACGTTTCACTTAGTGTAAAGGTGAACAGCAGTTTTCATACTTAAAAATAGTTTGTTATTTAAATCGACAACAAATTAATCATCTAAATCAATAAAATTTTTGAGCCAAAATCAATTAATAGTAATACAATTCACTACTACAGTTTTATTGGTAATATTTTAGTATTATTCTAAACTAATCAATTAGGAATGGTATCAAACAAAATACAAACGGTTACAAATTGCTCATCCATTAATTGAATAAACAGTTTACTGCCCAGATTTCCTTTTTACCAACTAAAATCCTTCGTGGCAAAAGTCTTCTGTAAATAAATGGAGACCAAAGTTTGGGACCAAGTATTGTGACGTCAACTTTTATCATTGAGGTGGCTGCAATGTTTATAAGCCGAAAGTTTTGTCTTTGCTCCTAGGGGGGAAACAGCTCAGAGCACATTTCAAGAAAAATCAACGCAAACTGAAAGATAAAGTAGTCTCTTGCCTTTCCTTGGATTCAATTTTTAAGTTATCCGAAGTTTGTCATTAAGAATTTCTTACTAGAGCAATTTACGTAGCTTTACCGTTCCTGAAATATCTTTTTGCAAACTTATCACTACTACCAGATCCGACAAAATTGAGGTGGGAATTGAAAATTGTGCATAAGAATACTAAAATGGACACGCATTGTTGTGCATAGTTACACACAATAAATAGGACTATTGTTGGTGTTTTTTATATTATCTTATATGGATAATTTTTACATATTTTTATCATAATTTTTAATATAGTTTTAAATAGTAAAAAAAGTTTTATATATTTTTACTATCGATTAATAGTATTAATGTTATAGATTAGCACATTTAGTATCTGTTAGACCCGTATTTTTGCTGTTTATGCTCTCTATGTTCTGTTCAAAAATATTAGATCTCAAAATTACATATAACATACGGATTTTTATAGAAAGAAAATAAAATACAAATTTCTTATTATTGTTAAAAAGTTAAAATAAAAAATCTGTTGGTTATAATAGAGAATTAAAAAAAAAAAAAAATACATTTTCAATAAATCCAAAAATAAGAGAGAAACATCAGCACTTCTTACGTCTCCTCTCGTGCAAACTTAAATAAAAATTTTTATTTTTACATTTTCATTGAAGTTGTAAAAATTTTTCACTTCAGGTCAAAAACTAAATAGTATCATAACTCTAAAATCAATATGATTGAATGTATTTTTTTTACTAGTTCTATAAATATAACTGAATTAAACATTCATCTAAATTAGTTGGTTTTAGTTTTGTATTTTATTAGAATGTTTAATTATGTTTAGCCCTATTTTATGTAAAATTTAGGGAGTAATTAATAATGACAGTATTATTATTTATTTGGAAGGAAATTTCATTTCAGCATATTATAATAGTTAATAGAATAACTGCACCTCAAAAAACAAAATAGAAAGAACGCACTTCTATTGTATCTAACAAGACAAGAAAACGACCTTCGTACGTTTATATTGGATTGTACATAGGTGTCATATACAGCTTTCCACTAAAGAAAAGTGGAACAAATAATTACTCATACAGAAAATATGTATCAATAAATAGCCAAGTGTAGTTTTTCATCTTCAACATCAGGTGTTGACAGGTGATTACTGGAGATCCGTTAGTTGACACACCATTCAATCTTTGTGTCACTAGTCTTCATTCGACTCATTTATTCATCATAGCCATTTTCGGTTATGAACTCATTCGTCACATGAATGTTATGATACCAATTTTAATAATACAATTTTTGTAAAAGTTATGGTGTGCTGAGTAAAATATTGAGAGAAAGACTTATAAAACATCGCATTTGGAGTGTTACGTTACATGGAGTAGAAACTTGGACACTAAAGAAAATTGAAATTGTGTTCGAAGCAAGGAAGATTGAAGATAGGCGAGAGATTGAAGGTGAGAGTTTAAGGATAGACGAGAAACGAAACAGTACTGAGAAAAGGAAGTAAAATGAGAGAAAAATTGGACTGAAGAGAAGGGACATGAAATGACTGGAGCTTGCCTTAAGTATCAGAAAGGAACACATATTTTTAATTATTCCACAAATTTTAATTATAAAAGCACTTTCACCAGTTAAGGCATCATCAGTTAAGTGTAAACAGAAAGAACTTAAGTAATGTCTTAAATAGAGAGTACTTATTTAATATGGCAATAGATGGAAAGATGAAAGAGTAAGAGAGAGGAAAGAAGAAAAAGTTACGAGATGATAAACGACAACGGAGGACTACGAAACAACTAAGAAACATGGCAAGCAACAACAGGTATGTTTGGCGGAGGTACAACACCACTGGTGACAAAAACTGTTGTTATGGCGGTTCGGCCGGCATTAGGGGCAAACTAAATCCGCTACGCGCGCTAGCTGTACGTCTGACTGCGAGGTACTCAAACACAAACACCGACCCATCTCCCATCAGAAGCCTCTGTGGCCTCTATAACTCGAAGTTCAAGAAGGAAGCAACTGGGGTATTATGTGACGTAACAGTTAGCTGCCATGCAAACTTTCGTGTTGCTACAAGTCTATACTCCACCCCGTCAGAAGCCTCTGCGGCCTCTATAACTTGAAGTTGGCTATTCATCCTCAGTAACTCGACTCTAGTTCACTCAAAACATTCGATAACTGAAATGTATCCCATCCGTTAACATTCGAAATATCAAGGTCCATCAGTAGTAGTAAATGATTTCATTTAAATTGCAGCAATAATTGAACGTTAAGTTAAAATATAAGTTTGTTGAAGGCCATTTTAAAGTGTTTTTTGTTCCAAACATCACTATCGTTGATTTTATTCCATAATCCATTGCTGATAAAAAAGATTTATTAGAAAAAATATGTTATATATTTCCCCGTAGTCACTTATATTTAATATCATTATTTCCATTTATATACATATATGAAAAAAAATTTCGGTTATTGAAATCCAGCACATGATTGAAACTTCCATGTGAAGGTAATTTAAATGATTACCTTCACATACACCTTCATCCCTGTCAATTACACTTACTTAATTAATTATAGATTATAAGACGTGTCCATTAGTTTAAAAATTTAACAAAATAAAAAGCTCTTGTAGGAACACAGCGATTGACGATAAGTCACCTCTATTTTAAGGGCTGTTAATTTACTTATCATTTTGATTAGAAAGTTAAAGTTAGATATAGCCATACATATTAAAAATGTTGTACATATTATTTACACATTAACTCTAAAAAGCTTCTTATTTCATTTTTTTTTTTTCAGTAAATCCACTGTCAGACTGATTCTTCAGACTTATAACTGTACAGTTACTGTCCACAGTAAAAAAAGACGATTGCTTTAAAAAAAACACAATGTACAGTATATATAAAAATATATAACTTATTTTTATTTTTAGCAATGAATGTCAGTTTTTCTATCACAGTAGACAGGATTTTATTTGAAAAGGTCATATGGACATGGGAAAATAAATAATGTTCAAGGAACGTGGAGATGGAGGGGGTGTAATCTAGCGGAACAGAATGCTGACCAATTACTGCTAAAGAAGTTGAGTGTTTAACAGCGATAAGGAAAAGTCAACCTTGCTTAGTTGAGGGGTTTTCTTCATCTACAAAAGTTACAATAATATGTGGTTAATTAAGAAATGTGTTATTTCTTATAAAACACAGAACTTTTTGTGCTTTACTCGTAATAATATTTATTTAAAGGCAGAATATAGTAGTATTGCGTTAACTTCAGTTATAACAATAGAAATTGTTGGTTCCATGAGAAATATTATGTTTATATTATAGCAAGAACAACAGTTAGTATTAATATGGTTAGTAAATTGGTTTACAATACTATAATCATCATATTCAAACTTCTTCAATATGCGAAGGTGGTACGTAGTAGTTCTAATAATACAATTAACTGTCAATTTATATTGTGATAGTTACATAGTATTATTCCTATTAAATTTAACGAAAAAATTATTTTTATGAGAAAATAATAAAAATTTAAAGTTACATAGAAAGTGATTGAATACTATCGTCAAGTTCACACTAACTCTTCTGCAGGCGTCACTATCTAGAGACTACTAGGTTAACAGTCAAGAATGATGTGACTGGGCAAATCTGCGAGTGTAGAGGTGGACTTCTTTCACGACAGCTCTCGTACAGATAGAAGACGTTCTCTAGATCACCTGAGGAGGGACCGGTGAGACGCTGCTTTCCTGCTTAACACTTCAGTACTATTGTAAAGTATTGAACATTATTTAATTCATATTGTTATTGTCCAGCTTAGAATATATTTAGTAACATAGTTTTAGAATTATTATAATTGAAAGTAGCTTTGTTATCACACACTAATTTGTAATAGTTATGCTGTTGTAATGTAAAGTAAAATAAGATATATATATTTTTTAATTGTTATTGATCCAATCTTAATTAGTTATATTAATGTTTTTTAAATCTTCCAATGTTTACGTTAGCAAACTTTATTTGTTTTTAGTTCCCTCAGTTTTATGATATTTTAGAAAGCTTGTTGTCAGCATCTCATTAAACGTCCAAAGTATGAAGTTTTTTGTTACAGGTTTGTCATTATTCTATAAATGAACGTAGTATTTGTCGATAATACGATTTGTATGAACATTCTCTAGTCAGGAAGCTGAGGTTCTCTCACAGCCTATGAGAACCTGTCATGTGACTTTTTTTATATAACGCTCAAAATAATGTACGATGTACCTCACTCAGCAAGTAAGCGCCATTTACTATTATCAGCCACGTACCTAGGTAAATATAATGTACAAAACAAACAAACTAATATTTGCTTTGAATAATTTACTAAATTTAAAGGCTAACTATACTTCAAACAATTCTTAAGTAATATATATACGAATATAAAAAAGCACTGTTTGTTTTAGCTAATATATATTTGGCATACAATTAAGTTCAAGTTATTTAATACGTATTTTAAAATATTTAAGTGACATTATTTTTAATATCGGGTAGGTTATTTACTAAGGCGTTGGCTTGCTTCAAAAACGCATTCCATAGTTGAGATTTTGGACCTAGTGAAAACGTATAACCTTACTTGTCTTTATATAATAGTATTTAGCTTTAAGTAGTGTTATTTTATTTTAAATTTTCTCAGTTAAATATTTATTTAATTTTTAATGCTATTTTATTTGTAATTTATTTAGAGCGATTTTATTGAATAAAACGAAAAAAAGCCATTAATTTAGTTTTTAAAACAATTTCCACGTTAAATACGCTACAATATCCGAATTGAAAACATGCGCGAAAGGGGATGTGCTGTGTGGTAAAGTGGAACAAGCAGCCCAATGGAATAGTCTAATATTTAGGCTGTAAATAGGTGTACAGTATATGTATATCTCCAAGTCGTTTGGAAAGGAAAAATAATTTCAGCATAAAGTAGTATTTCAAGGTATTATATTAAATCTTACATTTAAAATAAATAATAGTAATCTATCAAGTTTGTATTGATCGTCAGTTGTAATATTACAATGTAACAATACGCTGCTTATTTATAAATATGTAGGTTTAAAAATATTTATAGATGCACATCCCAGAAGATAAGTATTCCTATTTATTCTGTATTTACTCTCCAATCATCACCAAATTAAAATACTCTACTACTAACACCGCCCCCAACTGTAAACAATCACATTAAAGTGCATCAGTGATAAAATTGACTAAGCAATTGCCGTGATGAAATTGACACCTCTAAACAGATAAGCCAACGAGATCGTGGTTATTTCATAGAACACAATTTGGAGGGTCAGGCAGGGAGATTAGTGATTGAATAAACAGCTTTGGCAGGGGAGAGCCAAACAAGATTATAGCAGTGCCCTTTCTGCGCTCCAAGACTTCTCGACCCGTTAACTATTTGTCGACACTAAAACGTTTAAGAGTTGTTGACCCAGTAATATTCCTAAATATTTTTGGTATTTACGGTCAAAGACCATTTGCCATTTTTTTTATTTTAAGCTAAAACTTAGGAGAAATTTATAATGGTATATATTTATTGTTTTAAAATTAGTCTATTGCCAAATCTTAACGGTAAAATAATACATTTTTGACCTCTCATTTAAGTTCGATAGTATTTTAACAGTAAAAAACATTGTTAATCTATAAATATAGTTAATCATTCAAGCCTTAACATAATTGTTTTGTACAGAGCCATATATAATTTATGTATTTATAATTAAAAATATATTGAATAACAGGTAAATTATATGTAATACAATAAATAGTACTCTTCAGTATTCAAACGGTAACTAAGGAACACATTAAATAAGGAAGTTTGTTTCATGTACCCACCAATATTTGCAATCCATTACATGTCAATTTCGCAAATAATGTAACTTAATATAAGAATTTTTTGAAAAGGTTAGGCATTAGTACTTCATGTTTTATTATATTATGAAGTAAAAATTCGTTTACACGGCCAAGTGGTAGTTCGAGGTAGTAGGTCCACGGTGTAAGTAAGTAAGGTATTCAGGAGGACTAGTTTGAAGCCGTTCTGCACTTGACGTTATCTTGGGTTATCTAGTATACAATACGTTTACACGGCCAAATGGTAGTTCGAGGTAGTAGGTCCACAGTGTAAGTAAGTAAGGTATTAGGAGGACTAGTTTGAAGCCGTTCTGCACTTGACTTTATCTTGGGTTATGTAGTATACAATACGTTTACACGGCCAAATGATAGTTCGAGGTAGTAGGTCCACAGTGTAAGTAAGTAAGGTATTCAGGAGGACTAGTTTGAAGCCGTTCTGCACTTGACGTTATTTTGGGTTATCTAGTATACAATACGTTTACACGGCCAAATGGTAGTTCGAGGTGGTAGATCCACAGTGTAAGTAAGTAAGGTATTTAAGAGGACTAGTTTGAAGCCGTTCTGCACTTGACGTTATCTTAGGTTATGTAGTATACAATACGTTTACACGGCCAAGTGGTAGTTCGAGGTAGTAGGTCCACAGTGTAAGTAAGTAAGGTATTTAGGAGGACGAGTTTGAAGCCGTTCTGCACTTGACGTTATCTTGGGTTATGTAGCATACAATACGTTTACACGGCCAAGTGGTAGTTCGAGGTAGTAGGTCCATGGTGTAAGTAAGTAAGGTATTCAGGGGGAAAGGGTTTGAAGCCGTTCTGCGCTTGACTAAGTGGTGGTTCAAGGCAGTAGGTCCATAATGTAACTAAGTAAGGTATTTAGGAGGACGAGATAGAAGCCGTTCTGCACTTGACATTATCTTAGGTTATGTAGTATACAATACGTTTACACGGCCAAGTGGTAGTTCGAGGTAGTAGGTCCACAGTGTAAGTAAGTAAGGTATTTAGGAAAACGAGTTTGAAGCCGTTCTGCACTTGACATTATCTTGGGTTATGTAGCATACAATACGTTTACACGGCCAGGTGGTAGTTCGAGGTAGTAGGTCTATGGTGTAAGTAAGTAAGGTATTCAGGGGGAAAGGGTTTGAAGCCGTTCTGCGCTTGACTAAGTGGTAGTTCGAGGCAGTAGGTCCATGGTGTAACTAAGTAAGAAATTCAGGAGGACTAGTTTGAAGCCGTTCTGCACTTGACTTTATCTTGGGTTATGTAGCATACAATACGTTTACACGGCCAAGTGGTAGTTCGAGGAGGTAGATCCACAGTGTAAGTAAGTAAGGTATTTAGGAGGACTAGTTTGAAGCCGTTCTGCACTTGACGTTATCTTGGGTTATGTAGTATACAATACGTTTACACGGCCAAGTGGTAGTTCGAGGTGGTAGATCCACAGTGTAAGTAAGTAAGGTATTTAGGAGGACTAGTTTGAAGCCGTTCTGCACTTGACGTTATCTTGGGTTATGTAGCACACAATACGTTTACACGGCCAAGTGGTAGTTCGAGGTGGTAGATCCACAGTGTAAGTAAGTAAGGTATTTAGGAGGACTAGTTTGAAGCCGTTCTGCACTTGACGTTATCTTGGGTTATGTAGTATACAATACGTTTACACGGCCAAGTGGTAGTTCGAGGTAGTAGGTCCACAGTGTAAATAAGTAAGGTATTCAAGAGGACTAGATTGAAGCCGTTGGGCACTTGACTTTATCTTGGGTTATGTAGCATACAATACGTTTACACGGCCAAGTGGTAGTTCGAGGTAGTAGGTCCACAGTGTAAGTAAGTAAGGTATTCAAAAGGACTAGTTTGAAGCCGTTGTGCACTTGACGTTATCTTGGGTTATGTAGTATACAATACGTTTACACGGCCAAGTGGTAGTTCGAGGTAGTAGGTCCACAGTGTAAGTAAGTAAGGTATTCAAGAGGACTAGTTTGAAGCCGTTCTGCACTTGACGTTATCTTGGGTTATGTAGTATACAATACGTTTACACAGCCAAGTGGTAGTTCGAGGTAGTAGGTCCACAGTGTAAGTAAGTAAGGTATTCAAGAGGACTAGTTTGAAGCCGTTGTCCACTTGATTTTATCTTGGGTTATGTAGCATACAATACGTTTACACGGCCAAGTGGTAGTTTGAGGTAGTAGGTCCACAGTGTAAGTAAGTAAGGTATACAAGAGGACTAGTTTGAAGCCGTTGTGCACTTGACGTTATCTTGGGTTATGTAGTATACAATACGTTTACACGGCTAAGTGGTAGTTCGAGGTGGTAGGTCCACGGTGTAAGTAAGTAAGGTATTCAGGGGGACGAGTTTGAAGCCGTTCTGCACTTGACGTTATCTTAGGTTATGTAGAATACAATACGTTTACACGGCCAAGTGGTAGTTCGAAGTGGTAGATCCACAGTGTAAGTAAGTAAGGTATTCAAGAGGACTAGTTTGAAGCCGTTGTGCACTTGACTTTATCTTGGGTTATGTAGCATACAATACGTTTACACGGCCAAGTGGTAGTTCGAGGTGGTAGATCCACAGTGTAAGTAAGTAAGGTATTTAGGAGGACTAGTTTGAAGCCGTTCTGCACTTGACGTTATCTTGGGTTATGTAGTATACAATACGTTTACACGGCCAAGTGGTAGTTCGACGTGGTAGATCCACAGTGTAAGTAAGTAAGGTATTTAGGAGGACTAGTTTGAAGCCGTTCTGCACTTGACGTTATCTTTGGTTATGTAATATACAATACGTTTACACGGCCAAGTGGTAGTTCGAGGTGGTAGATCCACAGTGTAAATAAGTAAGGTATTTAGGAGGACTAGTTTGAAGCCATTCTGCACTTGACGTTATCTTGGGTTATGTAGTATACAATACGTTTACACGGCCAAGTGGTAGTTCGAGGTAGTAGGTCCACAGTGTAATTAAGTAAGGTATTCAGGGGAACGAGATTGTAGCCGTTCTGCACTTGACGTTATCTTGGGTTATGTAGCATACAATACGTTACACGGCCAAGTGGTAGTTCGAGGTGGTAGGTCCACGGTGTAAGTAAGTAAGGTATTCAGGGGGACGAGTTTGAAGCCGTTCTGCACTTGACGTTATCTTAGGTTATGTAGAATACAATACGTTTACACGGCCAAGTGGTAGTTCGAGGTGGTAGATCCACAGTGTAAGTAAGTAAGGTATTTAGGAGGACTAGTTTGAAGCCGTTCTGCACTTGACGTTATCTTGGGTTATGTAGTATACAATACTTTTACACGGCCAAGTGGTAGTTCGAGGTAGTAGGTACACAGTGTAATTAAGTAAGGTATTCAGGGGGACGAGATTGTAGCAGTTCTGCACTTGACGTTATCTTAGGTTATGTAGAATACAATACGTTTACACGGCCAAGTGGTAGTTCGAGGTGGTAGGTCCACGGTGTAAGTAAGTAAGGTATTCAGGGGGACGAGTTTGAAGCCGTTCTGCACTTGACGTTATCTTAGGTTAAGTAGAATACAATACGTTTACACGGCCAAGTGGTAGTTCGAGGTGGTAGATCCACAGTGTAAGTAAGTAAAGTATTTAGGAGGACTAGTTTGAAGCCGTTCTGCACTTGACGTTATCTTGGGTTATGTAGTATACAATACGTTTACACGGCCAATTGGTAGTTCGAGGTGTTAGGTCCACAGTGTAAGTAAGTAAGGTATTTAAGAGGACTAGTTTGAAGCCGTTCTGCACTTGACGTTATCTTGGGTTATGTAGTATACAATACGTTTACACGGCCAAGTGGTAGTTCGAGGTGGTAGATCCACAGTGTAAGTAAGTAAGGTATTTAGGAGGACTAGTTTGAAACCGTTCTGCACTTGACGTTATCTTGGGTTATGTAGTATACAATACGTTTACACGGCCAAGTGGTAGTTCGAGGTAGTAGGTCCACAGTGTAATTAAGTAAGGTATTCAAGGGGACGAGATTTTAGCCGTTCTGCACTTGACGTTATCTTGGGTTATGTGGCATACAATACGTTTACACGGCCAAGTGGTAGTTCGAGGTGTTAGGTCCACAGTGTAAGTAAGTAAGGTATTTAGGAGGGCTAGTTTGAAGCCGTTCTGCACTTGACTTTATCTTGGGTTATGTAGTATACAATACGTTTACACGGCCAAGTGGTAGGTCGAGGTAGTAGGTTTATGGTGTAAGTAATTAAGATATTAAGGAGGACTAGTTTGAAGCCGTTCTGCCCTTGACGTTATCTTAGGTTATGTAGTATACAATACGTTTACACGGCCAAGTGGTAGTTCGAGGTGGCAGATCCACAGTGTAAGTAAGTAAGGTATTTAGGAGGACTAGTTTGAAGCCGTTCTGCACTTGACGTTATCTTGGGTTATGTAGTATACAATACGTTTACACGGCCAAGTGGTAGTTCGAGGTGGTAGATCCACAGTGTAAGTAAGTAAGGAATTTAGGAGGACTAGTTTGAAGCCGTTCTGCACTTGACGTTATCTTGGGTTATGTAGTATACAATACGTTTACACGGCCAAGTGGTAGTTTGAGGTAGTAGGTCCACAGTGTAATTAAGTAAGGTATTCAGGGGGACGAGATTGTAGCCGTTCTGCACTTGATGTTATCTTGGGTTATGCAGCATACAAAACGTTACACGGCCAAGTGGTAGTTCGAGGTAGTAGGTCCACAGTATAAGTAAGTAAGGTATTCAGAAGGACTAGTTTGAAGCCGTTCTGCACTTGACGTTATCTTGGGTTATGTAGTATACAATACGTTTACACGGCCAAGTGGTAGTTTGAGGTAGTAGGTCCACAGTGTAATTAAGTAAGGTATTCAGGGGGACGAGATTGTAGCCGTTCTGCACTTGACGTTATCTTGGGTTATGTAGCATACAATACGTTACACGGCCAAGTGGTAGTTCGAGGTAGTAGGTCCACAGTATAAGTAAGTAAGGTATGTAGGAGGACGAGTTTGAAGCCGTTCTGCACTTGATGTTATCTTGGCTTATGTAGTATACAATACGTTACACGGCCAAGTGGTAGTTCGAGGTAGTAGGTCCACGGTGTAACTAAGTAAGGTATTCAGGGGGACGAGATTGTAGCCGTTCTGCACTTGACGTTATCTTGGGTTATGTAGCATACAATACGTTTACACGGCCAAGTGGTGGTTCGAGGTAGTAGGTCCACAGTGTAAGTAAGTAAGGTATTTAAGAGGACTAGTTTGAAGCCGTTCTGCACTTGACGTTATCTTGGGTTATGTAGTATACAATACGTTTACACGGCCAAGTGGTAGTTTGAGGTAGTAGGTCCACAGTGTAATTAAGTAAGGTATTCAGGGGAACGAGATTGTAGCCGTTCTGCACTTGACGTTATCTTGGGTTATGTAGCATACAATACGTTTACACGGCCAAGTGGTGGTTCGAGGTAGTAGGTCCACGGTGTAATTAAGTAAGGTATTTAGGAGGACGAGTTTGAAGCCGTTCTGCGATTGACGTTATCTTAGGTTATGTAGTATACAATACGTTTACACGGCTAAGTGGTGGTTCGAGGTAGTAGATTCATGGTGTAACTAAGTAAGGTATTTAGGAGGACGAGTTTGAAGCCGTTCTGCACTTGACATTATCTTAGGTTATGTAGTATACAATACGTTTACACGGCCAATTGGTAGTAGGTTTATGGTGTAAGTAAGTAAGGTAATCAGGAGGACTAGTTTGAAGCCGTTCTGCACTTGACGTTATCTTGGGTTATGTAGTATACAATACGTTTACACGGCCAAGTGGTAGTTTGAGGTAGTAGGTCCATGGTGTAAGTAAGTAAGGTGTTGAGGTGGACTAGTTTGAAGCCGTTCTGCCCTTGACGTTATCTTAGGTTATGTAGTATACAATACGTTTACACGGCCAAGTGGTGGTTCGAGGTAGTAGGTCCACGGTGTAAGTAAGTAGGGTATTCAGGAGGACTAGTTTGAAGCCGTTCCGCACTTGACGTTATCTTGGATTATGTAGTATAAAATACGTTTACACGGCCAAGTGGTAGTTCGAGTTAGTAGGTCCATGGTGTAACGAAGTAAGGTATTTAGGAGGACGAGTTTGAAGCCATTCTGCGCTTGACGTTATCTTAGGTTATGTAGTATACAATACGTTTACTCGGCCAAGTGGTAGTTCGAGGTAGTAGGTTTACGGTGTAACTAAGTAAGGTATTTAGGAGGACGAGTTTGAAGCCGTTCTGCACTTGACGTTATCTTGGGTTATGTAGCATACAATACGTTTACACGGCCAAGTGGTAGTTCGAGGTAGTAGGTCCATGGTGTAAGTAAGTA
The DNA here is from genome assembly GCA_035578905.1 of Stictocephala bisonia. Lineage (NCBI taxonomy): Eukaryota > Metazoa > Arthropoda > Insecta > Hemiptera > Membracidae > Stictocephala > Stictocephala bisonia. The sequence continues at coordinate 1,190,443 of JAQJVL010000075.1, read as the reverse complement.
AGGTATTCAGGGGGAAAGGGTTTGAAGCCGTTCTGCGCTTGACTAAGTGGTGGTTCGAGGCAGTAGGTCCATAATGTAACTAAGTAAGGTATTTAGGAGGACGAGATTGAAGCCGTTCTGCACTTGACGTTATCTTAGGTTATGTAGTATACAATACGTTTACACGGCCAAGTGGTAGTTCGAGGTGGTAGATCCACAGTGTAAGTAAGTAAGGTATTTAGGAGGACTAGTTTGAAGCCGTTCTGCACTTGACTTTATCTTAGGTTATATAGTATACAATACGTTTACACGGCCAAGTGGTAGTTCGAGGTAGTAGGTCCACAGTGTAAGTAAGTAAGGTATTTAGGAGGACGAGTTTGAAGCCGTTCTGCACTTGACGTTATCTTGGGTTATGTAGCATACAATACGTTTACATGGCCAAGTAGTAGTTTGAGGTAGTAGGTCCATGGTGTAAGTAAGTAAGGTATTCAGGGGGAAAGGGTTGAAGCCGTTCTGCGCTTAAGTGGTGGTTCGAGGCAGTAGGTCCATAATGTAACTAAGTAAGGTATTTAGGAGGACGAGTTTGAAGCCGTTCTGCACTTGACATTATCTTAGGTTATGTAGTATACAATACGTTTACACGGCCAAGTGGTAGTTCGAGGTGGCAGATCCACAGTGTAAGTAAGTAAGGTATTTAGGAGGACTAGTTTGAAGCCGTTCTGCACTTGATGTTATCTTGGGTTATGTAGCATACAATACGTTACACGGCCAAGTGGTAGTTCGAGGTAGTAGGTCCACAGTATAAGTAAGTAAGGTATTCAGGAGGACTATTTTGAAGCCGTTCTGCACTTGACGTTATCTTGGGTTATGTAGTATACAATACGTTTACACGGCCAAGTGGTAGTTTGAGGTAGTAGGTTCACAGTGTAATTAAGTAAGGTATTCAGGGGGACGAAATTGTAGCCGTTCTGCACTTGACGTTATCTTGGGTTATGTAGCATACAATACGTTACACGGCCAAGTGGTAGTTCGAGGTAGTAGGTCCACAGTATAAGTAAGTAAGGTATGTAGGAGGACGAGTTTGAAGCCGTTCTGCACTTGATGTTATCTTGGCTTATGTAGTATACAATACGGGACACGGCCAAGTGGTAGTTCGAGGTAGTAGGTCCACGGTGTAACTAAGTAAGGTATTCAGGGGGACGAGATTGTAGCTGTTCTGCACTTGACGTTATCTTGGGTTATGTAGCATACAATACGTTTACACAGCCAAGTGGTGGTTCGAGGTAGTAGGTCCACAGTGTAAGTAAGTAAGGTATTTAAGATGACTAGTTTGAAGCCGTTCTGCACTTGACGTTATCTTGGGTTATGTAGTATACAATACGTTTACACGGCCAAGTGGTAGTTTGAGGTAGTAGGTCCACAGTGTAATTAAGTAAGGTATTCAGGGGAACGAGATTGTAGCCGTTCTGCACTTGACGTTATCTTGGGTTATGTAGCATACAATACGTTTACACAGCCAAGTGGTGGTTCGAGGTAGTAGGTCCACGGTGTAAGTAAGTAAGGTATTTAGGAGGACGAGTTTGAAGCCGTTCTGCAATTGACGTTATCTTGGGTTATGTAGTATACAATACGTTTACACGGCCAAGTGGTAGTTTGAGGTAGTAGGTCCACAGTGTAATTAAGTAAGGTATTCAGGGGAACGAGATTGTAGCCGTTCTGCACTTGACGTTATCTTGGGTTATGTAGCATACAATACGTTTACACGGCCAAGTGGTGGTTCGAGGTAGTAGGTCCACGGTATAAGTAAGTAAGGTATTTAGGAGGACGAGTTTGAAGCCGTTCTGCAATTGACGTTATCTTAGGGTATGTAGTATACAATACGTTTACACGGCTAAGTGGTGGTTCGAGGTAGTAGATTCATGGTGTAACTAAGTAAGGTATTTAGGAGGACGAGTTTGTAGCCGTTCTGCAATTGACGTTATCTTGGGTTATGTAGTATACAATACGTTTACACGGCCAAGTGGTAGTTCGAGGTAGTAGGTCCATGGTGTAACTAAGTAAGGTATTTAGGAGGACGAGTTTGAAGCCGTTCTGCCCTTGACGTTATCTTAGGTTATGTAGAATACAATACGTTTAAACGGCCAAGTGGTAGTTCGAGGTAGTAGGTCCACGGTGTAAGTAAGTAGGGTATTCAGGAGGACGAGTTTGAAGCCGTTCTGCAATTTACGTTATCTTGGGTTATGTAGTATACAATACGTTTACACGGCCAAGTGGTAGTTCAAGGTAGTAGGTCCACGGTGTAAGTAAGTAGGGTATTCAGGAGGACTAGTTTGAAGCCGTTCCGCACTTGACGTTATCTTGGGTTATGTAGTATAAAATACGTTTACACGGCCAAGTGGTAGTTCGAGTTAGTAGGTCCATGGTGTAACGAAGTAAGGTATTTAGGAGGACGAGTTTGAAGCCATTCTGCGCTTGATGTTATCTTAGGTTATGTAGTATACAATACGTTTACTCGGCCAAGTGGTAGTTCGAGGTAGTAGGTTTACGGTGTAACTAAGGTAGGTATTTAGGAGGACGAGTTTGAAGCCGTTCTGCACTTGACGTTATCTTGGGTTATGTAGCATACAATACGTTTACACGGCCAAGTGGTAGTTCGAGGTAGTAGGTCCATGGTGTAAGTAAGTAAGGTATTCAGGGGGAAAGGGTTTGAAGCCGTTCTGCGCTTGACTAAGTGGTGGTTCGAGGCAGTAGGTCCATAATGTAACTAAGTAAGGTATTTAGGAGGACGAGATTGAAGCCGTTCTGTACTTGACGTTATCTTAGGTTATGTAGTATACAATACGTTTACACGGCCAAGTGGTAGTTCGAGGTGGTAGATCCACAGTGTAAGTAAGTAAGGTATTTAAGAGGACTAGTTTGAAGCCGTTCTGCACTTGACGTTATCTTAGGTTATGTAGTATACAATACGTTTACACGGCCAAGTGGTAGTTCGAGGTAGTAGGTCCACAGTGTAAGTAAGTAAGGTATTTAGGAGGACGAGTTTGAAGCCGTTCTGCACTTGACGTTATCTTGGGTTATGTAGCATACAATACGTTTACACGGCCAAGTGGTAGTTCGAGGTAGTAGGTCCATGGTGTAAGTAAGTAAGGTATTCAGGGGGAAAGGGTTTGAAGCCGTTCTGCGCTTGACTAAGTGGTGGTTCGAGGCAGTAAATCCATAATGTAACTAAGTAAGGTATTTAGGATGACGAGTTTGAAGCCGTTCTGCACTTGACATTATCTTAAGTTATGTAGTATACAATACGTTTACACGGCCAAGTGGTAGTTCGAAGTGGCATATCCACAGTGTAAGTAAGTAAGGTATTTAGGAGGACTAGTTTGAAGCCGTTCTGCACTTGACGTTATCTTGGGTTATGTAGTATACAATACAATTACACGGCCAAGTTGTAGTTCGAGGTGGTAGATCCACAGTGTAAGTAAGTAAGGTATTTAGGAGGACTAGTTTGAAGCCGTTCTGCACTTGACGTTATCTTAGGTTATGTAGTATACAATACGTTTCCACGGCCAAGTGGTAGTTTGAGGTAGTAGGTCCACAGTGTAATTAAGTAAGGTATTCAGGGGGACGAGATTGTAGCCGTTCTGCACTTGATGTTATCTTGAGTTTTGTAGCATACAATACGTTACACGGCCAAGTGGTAGTTCGAGGTAGTAGGTCCACAGTATAAGTAAGTAAGGTATTCAGGAGGACTAGTTTGAAGCCGTTCTGCACTTGACGTTATCTTGGGTTATGTAGTATACAATACGTTTACACGGCCAAGTGGTAGTTTGACGTAGTAGGTCCACAGTGTAATTAAGTAAGGTATTCAGGGGGACGAGATTATAGCCGTTCTGCACTTGACGTTATCTTGGGTTATGTAGCATACAATACGTTACACGGCCAAGTGGTAGTTCGAGGTAGTAGGTCCACAGTATAAGTAAGTAAGGTATGTAGGAGGACGAGTTTGAAGCCGTTCTGCACTTGACATTATCTTAGGTTATGTAGTATACAATACGTTTACACGGCCAATTGGTAGTAGGTTTATGGTGTAAGTAAGTAAGGTATTCAGGAGGACTAGTTTGAAGCCGTTCTGCAATTGACGTTATCTTGGGTTATGTAGTATACAATACGTTTACACGGCCAATTGGTAGTTCGAGGTGGTAGATCCACAGTATAAGTAAGTAAGGTATTTAGGAGGACTAGTTTGAAGCCGTTCCGCACTTGACGTTATCTTGGGTTATGTAGTATAAAATACGTTTACACGGCCAAGTGGTAGTTCGAGTTAGTAGGTCCATGGTGTAACGAAGTAAGGTATTTAGGAGGACGAGTTTGAAGCCATTCTGCGCTTGACGTTATCTTAGGTTATGTAGTATACAATACGTTTACTCGGCCAAATGGTAGTTCGAGGTAGTAGGTCCACGTTGTAACTAAGTAAGGTATTTAGGAGGATGAGTTTGAAGCCGTTCTGCACTTGACGTTATCTTAGGTTATGTAGCATACAATACGTTTACACGGCCAAGTGGTAGTTCGATTTAGTATGTCCACGGTGTAAGTAAGTAGGGTATTCATTAGGACTAGTTTGAAGCCGATCCGCACTTGACGTTATCTTAGGTTATGTAGAATACATTACGTTTACACGGCCACGGGGTAGTTCGAGGTAGTAGGTCCACGGTGTAAGTAAGTAAGGTATTCAGGAGGACTAGTTTGAAGCCGTTCTGCACTTGACGTTATTTTAGGTTATGTAGCATACAATACGTTTACACGGCCAAGTGGTAGTTCGAGGTAGTAGGTCCACGGTGTAAGTAAGTAAGGTATTCAGGGGGACGAGTTTGAAGTCGTTCTGCACTTGACGTTATCTTGGGTTATGTAGTATACAATACGTTTACACGGCCAAGTGGTAGTTCGAGGTAGTAGGTCCTCGGTGTAAGTAAGTAAGGTATTCAGGGGGACGAGTTTGAAGCCGTGCTGCACTTGACGTTATCTTGGGTTATGTAGTATACAATACGTTTACACGGCCAAGTGGTAGTTCGAGGTAGTAGGTCCACGGTGTAAGTAAGTAAGGTATTCAGGGGGACGAGTATAAGCCGTTCTGCACTTGACGTTATCTTAGGTTATGTAGAATACAATACGTTTACACGGCCAAATGGTAGTTCGAGGTAGTAGGTCCACGGTGTAAGTAAGTTGGGTATTCAGGAGGACTAGTTTGAAGCCGTTCTGCACTTGACGTTATCTTAGGTTATGTAGAATACAATACGTTTACATGGCTAAGTAGTAGTTCGAGGTAGTAGGTCCACAGTGTAAGTAAGTAAGGTATTTAGGAGGACGAGTTTGAAGCCGTTCTGCACTTGACGTTATCTTGGGTTATGCTGCTACCTCATTTTGCAGTATTTTATTCAACTTGCAGCTGCACTGGCCGTTGCACAAACAATTTCTCTTGATCGTAGTTCCGATGACAAAGAAGATATCTAGCATTCAGTCTAAATATAATTAATATCACCTCAATAAAACTGTTTAAATTAATATAAACACTTGACACTTATTAAAACAGTAACTTCAAAAATATAGTAAGTGAAAATTTTTTATTTTTGTCTTGTATTGTCATTAGTGGAAGATTCGTGCAAATTTGTACAATCTACACCTTTTGTTTCAACAATGTTTGTATGGTTTTGTGTATTTTTTAAAAAAAACGTATGTCCAAAATACTAAGCAACACAATGGTCCACCAGGCCAGTCGGCCATGCAGTGAGATGGATTGCCAATCCAAGAAATTACCCCCATTTTGTGTGTATTTTAGATTTAAATTTATCATTTTCAAATATAATTGATAGTTCTCCTACTATTAACATATTGATACTAAAAGGGTAATTTTCTGTCCATACAACAGTTACATGATTGGATATTGTATGTAAAATCTTCCAAAGAAATGAGGTAATAAGCTTATACTCGTATACACCATTAGTAAGCCACTGACAACTAGTATGGAACTTGCGCAAGCCTACCCATACAGATTGATAGTGGGTGAAAAAATGTTCTCTATAAGACCGTAAATAAATAAATGTAAGTGATACCATTTCTATCAGGCTTGATCTCAGAGTTGATTCACTGAACAGCTTACAATTTATTAAATAGTGTACAAATAACCCCAAATTTTGAATAGTCATTTAGGAAAAATATTATAAGGATACCTGATTAAAGATATCCAAATATCGACAAGGTTTATGCTAGGTGTTATTATTTTATGTTTTCCATAAGAAAACGAGCTGCTTGGATTTTTACGAATTATTAACAATCTACAATCTGTAGAAATGATTTTCTACACTTTGCAAGGTGAATGAGATACTTTTGCAAAGACCAAGAGCTTGAAGATTATATTAGACAAGGTTAGACGATTTTTAAAAGTTATTTTGGAATAAGCCTTATATTTTGGAAATCTGTAAAGAATCAGCCTTCCTAGTAACAGGACTGCATTCGATCAACTGTATATTCACCAGCAAATAATCCCCGAAATATTTTTCAGGTTTTACTTTAAGGTAGCCTATCTCATGATAACGAAAAAGTGAGAAAAGTATCCTAAAACACAATTTGTTAGAATTACACTGAAACCTATAAAATAAAAGATTAAATAAAAGGATTTACTGCTTCTTAAAAACTAATCATATTTTTTATAGCTCCACAAAATACGAAACGAACAAGCTCAACAACCATTAGGAGACGAAACAAACCTAACCTGTCTGGCCATGCAATATTTGAAGACACGTTTAATGATCAAGTTGAGCAGACGTCTACACGCCAGAGGTGTAAATGGACAACTCTGACACGCTCTTGTGACAGAAGGGTCCGACTAGTGTGGATTTAATACATATTAAAAACTAATCAATATGTTGTCGGAGCTTGCGTGGACCGGTCTTGGCAGGCAGGTGTGACTCGCGTCAATCACATTTCAGAAGACTTCCACGCCAGTGAAGGTTGGAGAAACTAACTGTACAACGATGGCGGTAACGGTCGTAACCGCAGGACACAAACCGCAGCCGAATGCCGAGTATCGGTCTCAACCAGGTTGATTTATATGTCTAAAAAGAGGTTATATTCATGATAGTAATTTTCTCCAATTTGGATATCATTTATATTGATCAATTATAACTTCAATAAAATAATGAGTCCTTGAGAAATATTGAGAGATACAAATCTAGTTCATTGAAGGTTATTCCGAACAGGAAAGCCGCAGACTACATCGAACATTCAACTTACTACATGATCTTGGTGCTATATGGTTCATTACGGTAAGTGACCAAGTATAGTTGTGGATTAAAGTATAAACAGTCAGAGAACGATATATTGAACGTGTATTACGTGACAGTAGCAATACGGTACACTTGAACGTCACACATTACACATTAATTACAATATAAGGACAAATTGTATGAATATTTAGGTAACTGTTGTATCTGTACATATAATATTTAGGTAACTGTTGTATCTGGACATATAATATTTAAGTAACTGTTGTATCTGTACATATAATATTTAGGTAACTGTTGTATATGTACATATAATATTTAGGTAACTGTTGTATCTGTACATATAATATTTAAGTAACTGTTGTATCTGTACATATAATATTTAAGTAACTGTTGTATCTGTACATATAATATTTAAGTAACTGTTGTATCTGTACATATAATATTTAGGTAACTGTTGTATCTGTACATATAATATTTAGGTAACTGTTGTATCTGTACATATAATATTTTGGTAACTGTTGTATCTGTACATATAATATTTAAGTAACTGTTGTATCTGTACATATAATATTTAGGTAACTGTTGTATCTGTACATATAATATTTAAGTAACTGTTGTATCTGTACATATAATATTTAGGTAACTGTTGTATATGTACATATAATATTTAAGTAACTGTTGTATCTGTACATATAATATTTAAGTAACTGTTGTATCTGGACATATAATATTTAATTAACTGTTGTATCTGTACATATAATATTTAGGTAACTGTTGTATCTGTACATATAATATTTAGGTAACTGTTGTATATGTACATATAATATTTAAGTAACTGTTGTATCTGTACATATAATATTTAAGTAACTGTTGTATCTGTACATATAATATTTAGGTAACTGTTGTATCTGTACATATAATATTTAGGTAACTGTTGTATCTGTACATATAATATTTAGGTAACTGTTGTATCTGTACATATAATATTTAGGTAACTGTTGTATCTGTACATATAATATTTAGGTAACTGTTGTATCTGTACATATAATATTTAGGTAACTGTTGTATCTGTACATATAATATTTAGGTAACTGTTGTATCTGTACATATAATATTTAGGTAACTGTTGTATCTGTACATTAAATATTTAGGTAACTGTTGTATCTGTACATATAATATTTAGGTAACTGTTGTATCTGTACATATAATATTTAGGTAACTTTTGTATCTGTACATATAATATTTAGGTAACTGTTGTATCTGTACATATAATATTTAGGTAACTGTTGTATCTGTACATATAATATTTAGGTAACTGTTGTATCTGTACATATAATATTTAGGTAACTGTTGTATCTGTACATTAAATATTTAGGTAACTGTTGTATCTGTACATATAATATTTAGGTAACTGTTGTATCTGTACATATAATATTTAGGTAACTGTTGTATCTGTACATATAATATTTAAGTAACTGTTGTATCTGTACATATAATATTTAGGTAACTGTTGTATCTGTACATATAATATTTAGGTAACTGTTGTATCTGTACATATAATATTTAGGTAACTGTTGTATCTGTACATATAATATTTAGGTAACTGTTGTATCTGTACATATAATATTTAGGTAACTGTTGTATCTGTACATTAAATATTTAGGTAACTGTTGTATCTGTACATATAATATTTAGGTAACTGTTGTATCTGTACATATAATATTTAGGTAACTGTTGTATCTGTACATATAATATTTAGGTAACTGTTGTATCTGTACATATAATATTTAGGTAACTGTTGTATCTGTACATATAATATTTAGGTAACTGTTGTGTCTGTACATATAATATTTAGATAACTGTTGTATCTGTACATTAAATATTTAGGTAACTGTTGTATCTGTACATATAGTATGGTGTACATTTTGTTCTTATTTTAACACATTTCTGTTGTGAAACATTCAATAGTATTGCTGTAAAGAATACATAATTGAATTCAATACATCGTGATTATAAAGATCAAGAATGTATTAGGGTTGTCAAACGTCAATATATTTGACTTTGATAACTCGGAAACATTGAATAATCGTTTTTTTTTTTAATTATTTTATTTTAAATTTATTCAATTTCACCTCAATTAACCACAATGAGTGTCATTGTTATTTTTATTACAATTGTTTTTACGCACGGATAAGTCAAACCCTCCATTCAATGGAGTTGCATGCATTCCTATATTATTCGGTTATATAGCTTATCTAACCTCCTCTTAAGATTAAGTGATTTTTAACAATAAGGCACCGCAGTATTGAAAGATATTTTGTAACTTTCACTTTAAATACTTTTCAAAACAGCGCATGCTCACTTTAAACAACTACTATATTTATATTAGACACATCGATAGGTCAAGTTTTACATTTTCAGGAATAATACGGTATATAATCCTGTATAATTGTACTCGAATTCCTAGCTATGTGGAACCAGTATAGCTTCCAATCGACTCTCTTCTATAACTCGAAGGTTCAGTTGCTCCTCAATAAATCGAAGTTCACCAACTGCACTAGTAACCGAACCAACAATTGCCACGCAAACTTTCGTGTTGTGACATGAATTTCACCTACTCCTCGTTCAATAATCTATCGGCCGTTTACCTATCACGAAGTCGGCTAGTTTCGCCCAGCAAATCAAACCTTTTTTAATAAAAATTTTTATTAAATATTTTCCTTGTTTGTTCAAGCTTTTGTTACCAAGGTTTAACTACAGTAGTACAGGGTGATTTTTTTTAAATTTGTCACCATTGGGATCTTTTAAACCTGCAGAAATAATACAAACTTTAAATGGGGAACCTAAAATAAATATGTTAACCTACTTTCTCCTTAAAATAAAAATATACATTGTGCTATTTTTAAGACCATTTTCCAAAATGGCGGACAACTTAATTTGTTATTATGGAACACTATATACTATTTTGTTATCTAATAGGAAATGTAACTTTAAGACTTTTTAATAGATTACATTTTCCCGTAATACTATCTGTTCCCTATTTACGAACACTTAAATAGTGCAATTTTTGGTATTGCAAAACTGATATAACAAACATATTTTAATCTACAATTATTAGGATGCATGATTAAATTAATTCATTTTAGTTGATGGAAATGATTACATACCCATCATAATAATCTACTTGGTGCACTAAGCCCGTTTTATTACACAAAATATATTTAACTGTGAAACTTTTTAAAAAAGAAATAACAACAGTTTTTAAAATTAGTTTTAGAGATAGGGTTATTAAAAAAGTCTTGGGCTATTTTTACAACAGCTAAAATGTATGAATTAAATCCTACATCCTAATATTATAGAATAAAACGTGTTTGTTATATCAGTTTTGCAATACCAAAAAGTGCGTTTTTAAATGAGTGTTCATAAATAGGCTAATATTACGGGAAAAATGTAATAAATAAAAAAGTCTTAAAGTTACATTTTATATCAGAAAATATAAAAAATATAGTGTTCCATAAAAAAAGTAGTCATTAAGTGTTCCATTACGTTGTCCACCATTTTGGAAAATTGCAGCTTTTTTTAAATCGCTAAATGTATATTTTTATTGATCAGGAAAAAGTAGGTGAAGTTCCCCTTTTAAAGTTTGTTGTATCTTTGCATGTTTAAAAGATCTCAACGGTGGCACACTTAAAAAATCACTCTGTATACTGTACTGTTTTGGAACATGAAAGAAGGATAATGTTTAAGGATTTATAAAACCAAATTTATATGATTGATAATGTATCCATTGATCCACATTATTATCCAGTGAAAAATAATATCATCTAACTTTATTTTTGGCAAAAACTATAAAAAGTCATGCGTACCAAATAATATGTAATTGGTTAATATTCTACTCTCAAAACAATTAATTCTTATGGTTTACACAAATATTGAAAATTATGAACAGCAGTTAAAGTTAAAATGGAGACTACGTGATTCAGCGAATAATTCCAATCAGAGTAATAAGGAGCATTAAATTTTGATGATATGTATCAGTGTTACATCGCATAACAACCACGGCCAAAATGTATTGTATTTTACAATGCAGAACGCTCGCGTGTGTACACGCTCCATCGTGTATTGCTCTTGTAATGTTAGTTTAAACTAAATAACAAATATAGAACTATTTAACTTGCCAACAAATTTCTCCTCTAATACATTTAGTATATTCTCAAAAATCAAAGAAATAAAAAAATATATACTGTATTCTGAAAATGTGCTATTATTTAAATAAATAAAAACAAATGTATCTAATTACGAATAATCTTATTGGCTACAGCCTATGTGAGAGTACGCAGAAGACATCAACAAAAAGATTATTGAAAATTAAAACAATTTTAAAAATTATTGTTGAGTTACTAAAGAAAAAAACTTTATTAAATATATCATGAAATAGGATTTTATCACTCCAGAGGCTACAGAATAAAACAATAATATTGTCACATCGTAAAGTAAAATAAACAAAAAACAATAAACACACATAAACCGAAACACAAGCTCACATGCGTAAAGACTGTCACATACACACGCATCCACACATGCACACGTTTTCACATGGCCCTGCACTCAATGTAAATAATTTAAGCAATTTATTAATTGTATAAATAGAAAAAAATAATTTGTCAATCTTCCTCACTTAAATAATCAGATATTAATTAGTTTCTTATACAACTTGATCTTATCTGAAAACCTTGTTGGCTGGTCATTTAGTTAATTATAGTTATAATAACATGGACATTCATGTTATTATAAAGCAATATTTTTTAAACCGTGTACTCACTCCATAAATACAATTAATGAGGGGATAATCCTCAATTACTTTCTGCTATAAAAGTGTTCATAGATCGATCATACGTTAAAATATATAATAGAAAAAGAACTTTCTAAGATTCAATGATAATAACTCACGCCAATTAATTGTAGAAATAACAATACAGTTTTAAGCAGTACAAGTTTGTGACATTTTCTGTATTTGACATGTCAATTTTAAGTAATAAAGTACGAAAGACGTTTCCGGTTTGTTTCGTTAAGAGACGGTCGTTTGTTTCCGCTGTGTAATCGGTTGATCTGTTTAGCGAGTTAACAAAAACAGTGTTCCCAGCCATTCGTCAGGCCATCCAGGGTAGAGCAGTCAAGTATGAAACGAGATGTCCCCTTATTACACTGCACGGTGATCCTTTTGGATGTAACAAACCCTTCAAGACTCTCTTACTTCTCCACAAATACATCTCCAGGGTGAAGCAATCAAGTATAAAACGAGATGTCCCGTTATTACACTGCACGGTTATCCCTTTGGATGTAACAAACCCTTCAAGACTCTTACTTCTCCACAAATACATCTCCAGGGTGAAGCAATCAAGTATAAAACGAGATGTCCCCTTATCACACTGCACGTTGATCCTTTTGGATGTAACAAACCCTTCAATACCACTGCATGTTGTATGGGTGGGCGGGTGGGTCAATAATACTGTACTTGTGTGGGCGGGCGGATGGTTCAATACCACTGTACTTGTGTGGGCGAGCGGGTGAGTTAATACCACTGAATGTGTATGGGAGGGCAGGTGGGTTAATGCCATTATATGTGTATGGGTGGCGGGTGGGTCCTACCCGCCCACCCATACACACACAATAGTATTGACACACCCGCCCACCCATACACACACAATGGTATTGACCCACCCGCCCACCCATACACACACAATGGTATTGACACACCCGCCCACCCATACACACACAATGGTATTGACCCACCCACCCACCCATACACACACTATAGTATTGACACACCTGCCCACCCATACACACACAATGGTATTGACCCACCCTCTCACCCATACACACAAAATGGTATCTGTATGTGTATGGTTGGGTGGGTGTGTCAATACATCTGTATGTGTATGGATGGACGGGTGGGTCAATACATCTGTATGTGTATGGATGGGTGGGTGTGTCAATACATCTGTATGTGTATGGGTACGGCATTAGTCACAAAATTTATTTGTGAAGCAATCAAGTACGAAACGAGATGTCCCCTTATTACACTGCACGGTGATCCTTTTGGATGTAACAAACCCTTCAAGACTCTCTTACTTCTCAACAAATACATCTCCAGGGTGAAGCAATCAAGTATAAAACGAGATGTCCCCTTATTACACTGCACGTTGATCCTTTTGGATGTAACAAACCCTTCAAGACTCTTACTTCTCCACAAATACATCTCCAGGGTGAAGCAATCAAGTATAAAACGAGATGTCCCGTTATTACACTGCACGGTTATCCCTTTGGATGTAACAAACCCTTCAATACTCTTACTTCTCCACAAATACATCTCCAGGGTGAAGCAATCAAGTATAAAACGAGATGTCCCCTTATTACACTGCACGGTTATCCCTTTGGATGTAACAAACCCTTCAAGACTCTTACTTCTCCACAAATACATCTCCAGGGTGAAGCAATCAAGTATAAAACGAGATGTCCCCTTATTACACTGCACGGTGATCCTTTTGAATGTAACAAACCCTTCAAGACTCTTACTTCTCCACAAATACATCTCCAGGGTGAAGCAATCAAGTATAAAACGAGATGTCCCGTTATTACACTGCACGGTTATCCCTTTGGATGTAACAAACCCTTCAATACTCTCTTACTTCTCAACAAACACATCTCCAGGGTGAAGCAATCAAGTATAAAACGAGATGTCCCGTTATTACACTGCACGGTGATCCTTTTGAATGTAACAAACCCTTCAAGACTCTTACTTCTCCACAAATACATCTCCAGGGTGAAGCAATCAAGTATAAAACGAGATGTCCCGTTATTACACTGCACGGTTATCCCTTTGGATGTAACAAACCCTTCAAGACTCTCTTACTTCTCAACAAATACATCTCCAGGGTGAAGCAATCAAGTATAAAACGAGATGTCCCCTTATTACACTGCACGTTGATCCTTTTGGATGTAACAAACCCTTCAAGACTCTTACTTCTCCACAAATACATCTCCAGGGTGAAGCAATCAAGTATAAAACGAGATGTCCCCTTATTACACTGCACGGTTATCCCTTTGGATGTAACAAACCCTTCAAGACTCTTACTTCTCCACAAATACATCTCCAGGGTGAAGCAATCAAGTATAAAACGAGATGTCCCCTTATTACACTGCACGTTGATCCTTTTGGATGTAACAAACCCTTCAAGACTCTTACTTCTCCACAAATACATCTCCAGGGTGAAGCAATCAAGTATAAAACGAGATGTCCCGTTATTACACTACACGGTTATCCCTTTGGATGTAACAAACCCTTCAAGACTCTCTTACTTCTCAACAAATACATCTCCAGGGTGAAGCAATCAAGTATAAAACGAGATGTCCCCTTATTACACTGCACGGTTATCCTTTTGGATGTAACAAACCCTTCAATACTCTCTTACTTCTCCACAAACACATCTCCAGGGTGAAGCAATCAAGTATAAAACGAGATGTCCCGTTATTACACTGCACGGTTATCCCTTTGGATGTAACAAACCCTTCAATACTCTCTTACTTCTCAACAAATACATCTCCAGGGTGAAGCAATCAAGTATAAATCGAGATGTCCCCTTATTACACTGCACGTTGATCCTTTTGGATGTAACAAACCCTTCAAGACTCTCTTACTTCTCAACAAACACATCTCCAGGGTGAAGCAATCAAGTATAAAACGAGATGTCCCCTTATTACACTGCACGGTTATCCCTTTGGATGTAACAAACCCTTCAAGACTCTCTTACTTCTCAACAAATACATCTCCAGGGTGAAGCAATCAACTATAAAACGAGATGTCCCCTTATTACACTGCACGGTTATCCCTTTGGATGTAACAAACCCTTCAAGACTCTTACTTCTCCACAAATACATCTCCAGGGTGAAGCAATCAAGTATAAAACGAGATGTCCCCTTATTACACTGCACGTTGATCCTTTTGGATGTAACAAACCCTTCAAGACTCTTACTTCTCCACAAATACATCTCCAGGGTGAAGCAATCAAGTATAAAACGAGATGTCCCGTTATTACACTACACGGTTATCCCTTTGGATGTAACAAACCCTTCAAGACTCTCTTACTTCTCAACAAATACATCTCCAGGGTGAAGCAATCAAGTATAAAACGAGATGTCCCGTTATTACACTACACGGTTATCCTTTTGGATGTAACAAACCCTTCAAGACTCTCTTACTTCTCAACAAATACATCTCCAGGGTGAAGCAATTAAGTATAAAACGAGATGTCCCGTTATTACACTACACGGTTATCCTTTTGGATGTAACAAACCCTTCAAGACTCTTACTTCTCCACAAATACATCTCCAGGGTGAAGCAATCAAGTATAAAACGAGATGTCCCGTTATTACACTACACGGTTATCCTTTTGGATGTAACAAACCCTTCAAGACTCTCTTACTTCTCAACAAATACATCTCCAGGGTGAAGCAATCAAGTATAAATCGAGATGTCCCCTTATTACACTGCACGTTGATCCTTTTGGATGTAACAAACCCTTCAATACTCTCTTACTTCTCCACAAACACATCTCCAGGGTGAAGCAATCAAGTATAAAACGAGATGTACCCTTATTACACTGCACGGTTATCCCTTTGGATGTAACAAACCCTTCAAGACTCTCTTACTTCTCAACAAATACATCTCCAGGGTGAAGCAATCAAGTATAAAACGAGATGTCCCCTTATTACACTGCACGGTTATCCTTTTGGATGTAACAAACCCTTCAAGACTCTCTTACTTCTCAACAAATACATCTCCAGGGTGAAGCAATCAAGTATAAAACGAGATGTCCCCTTATTACACTGCACGTTGATCCTTTTGGATGTAACAAACCCTTCAATACTCTCTTCTCCACGAACACATCTCCAGGGTGAAGCAATCAAGTATGAAACCAGATGTCCTATTATTACACTGCACCGCGACTCCATTGGACGTAACAAATCCTTTAAGGGCCGTCTTCTAGCTTTACCTACTTCCTCAAAAACACATCTCCAGAGTAAATCAGTCAAGTATAAACCGAGATGTCCCCTTGTTACAATGCACGGTGACTCCATTGGACGTAACAAATCCTTTAAGGGCCGTCTTCTAGCATTCCCTACTTCCTCAAAAACACATTTCCAGAGTAAATCAGTCAAGTATAAAACGAGATGTCCCCTTGTTACAATGCACGGCGACTCCATTGGAAGTAACAAACCCTTTAAGGGCCGTCTTCTAGTCTTCCCTACTTCCTCAAAAACACATCTCCACTGTAAATCAGTCAAGTATAAAACGAGATGTCCCCTTGTTACAATGCACGGCGACTCCATTGGACGTAACAAACCTTTTAAGGGCCGTCTTCTAGTCTTCCCTACTTCCTCAAAAACACATCTCCACTGTAAATCAGTCAAGTATAAAATGAGATGTCCCCTTGTTACACTGCGCGGTGATCCCATTCGACATAACAAACCCTTCATACTCTCTTACTTCCTCAAAACACATCTCAAGATACTGTCGACTACCACAATATCATAATTTGTGGCTATAACGCAAAGAATACAAACTGTGCATTTCATTCAAGTCTAGCCAGTAATATTATTTATTATTAGTTTTGATTACTAAGTTCAAACTTAAGTATTAAGGTGTATATTAATATTTAAATATTAATAGGATTATATTCATTCATGTTTTCTGTTGTGGTAAATTTAACAAATAACAACATATTTAATGCTCCTGACGAGTATTGGAATAAAATAATGTACGATCTTGAAAGAAACATTTTTTTCATATTGCATACTTCGTCTGAACATTGAATTTCAATAGAGCTGTAATCAAAAAGTGTCATCAACAATAATTTGACCACCAGCAATTTGTTTTGTACATTCATATGTGTAATTGTCTGTGTTATCCATGGTACATATTGTTGATTGCTACATTCATTAGATTTGTTTATTTCTTCTTCGTTTTATGAATTCATGATAAATATCACTATTAGTTACCTCATTATTTATATATTCTACATTTTGGCATGCTTGTGTTGATCTGGTCACTCATTTCTCATAATTTTCTATTGTTTCTTGTTGTCAATATTGAACTTGTTATTTATTACTTACTTAATAGTTACCGTCAAAATATAGTTTAATATTTGTTTGGAATAGCTGTTAAATAATAATAATATTGTTGAAATATGAGCATAAGTTAACATTTCATATGTTTATTCATTCTAACGGTGGAATTTACCTTATTTAGAAAATTTTTACTTTCGTCCTATTTTGTTCAATTTTATTTATATTTATAGTTTTTATTCTCTTTAATTTGTTGCACGGACTTATTAGAGATGTACTCACTTTACGACTATAGCACGTCTTATTCGTTTTTGCATCATTTATTATTGTATACATTATCTGTATTTATGTAAATTTATACCATGGAATTGCTGTTGAGAAATAAAGAAATCCGAAACGAGTCGAAATGGCATTTTCAGAGCTTCTTAAGCCATATATTCAGAGGTGGGACTTAACTAACTATCGCCCACTCTGATTGTTAACGATTTAAACAGCCAATGTTACAACATCGTTAGAGACGTGTCTTACTCCAAATCCCGTGTCTGGAGCATCGTCTTTCCGGTATATCCAGTTTCTGGAGGAGTTGCAGAGCTGACAAATGTCAGGAGGCTGAAGGGTAGTGGTCGAGTGGATTTAGCTGTCTGAGGCTCTCCATGTGGCCAGCTGAGAGTGTTATTAGTGTTCCGACTTGTGCTATCCCTATTTCAATATCTTAACAAAAAACAGATGGGTAACAAAATTAGAAATAATAACTCGTATGTAAAAAATACCTTCTTCAGTTGTTAAAAAAATACGTTAGAGAAGAACACCTCTTGGATAACAAAAAGACTCACTCATGCGACAATATCTAATCTTCATTTAAAAAGTAACATAGTTTTAACCCTATGGGATGGAATAAATGTTATGGTTTGATATAGATCTTCAGATAAGTAATTGTACCGAGTATGTTTTAATTAGAAATTCCTCACGACAACGTTATGTTGCTCTAAATCTACTTAGAAAAGTTTCCCTCAAAGTCATATTAAGCCGTATACTGCTATACAACGAATTATTTTGGAATTTTAGGATCAGTAAGCTTTGAAATTCAACTTACAATGCCCCATTTATTTTTATTTAGCACATATTAATTATATAAATAAATATAAACTATAATTTTAACAGTAATATGATGAACTAGCGAACTTCATGAGGTACATTGACATCATATTACTTTCATAGAACAGAATTAATGGTTTGCCATTTGTTTCCTTAATATTCCTGTTTTTGATCAACAACTTTCTCTAACACGGTTCAAGCTACATCATTTTTACGATGTAAATGTTTACAAATATGTTTAGAAACTGCATTTTCAATGTAATAATTGTTCGTAGATTTAGATTTTAATTGGTTGATAGAAAATATTCCACGTAAATGTAGCGATTACTGAAGCTTAGGAATCATAATAATCACAAAAACAACAATGTAAAAGTAGTGTTAATAGACCGGTTGTTTGAATGTGAGCCTTTGCCATATTCTTTTCCTATCTGGTCAGTAGAATATTCCCACAAAGTAGAGAATTACCAATAGTAGTAGGCCTATTGATTGATACCTGAATCTTAATAAAGTAAAAAATTTTATTAAGATTCAGGCATGCCACAACTACTGTTAAAAACACTAATGCACATATTAATTTGATCATGTAATAAAACAATTATTGGTATTCCTAAAAGTACTGTAATGGGAGTCCCCATCGTTAGTGAGAAACACTTCCGACTCGACATACTTCCGTGTAATATACAATATTATTACCAACGAGCTATCAGTTGACAAGTTATAATTAGTTTTAACCTCTGGAGGCGAGATATTCAAACTGTTTCCAACTATGGGATCTTGAGAATCCAATATTCACCTGGAATGTCATTAGATGGAAATCTAATCTGAGGACATTTACATCGTAATTTTGTAATACGTTTGTAAAGGAGGCCATCAGGAACGTAGAATGGTAGTAAAAGTTATCGTTGTAGTGTGTTATTTGTTGTACTGTATCCGGTTTGTCTGACAGACCATAAACACTACATTATAACCCACTCTTTACGTTGTTTTGTCCTATCTTTAGTGAGATCTTATCTATTCTAGATATTGGAAGACGTTTATGCTTAGCGATAGTAAAATGACAGAGTTTATAGCATCATATGTTAACGGAAAATTTATTTAAATGTATTTTTATATAGTTAGTACTTAATAAGAGTTTATGATATGTAGTACTGTGTATTTGTTATTTTTTTAATGGTATAAGTACTAACCATTACAACGAAAACATGAGATTAGCGAAATAATAAGAGCTAATCATATTGATCGATAGAAATAAACACGATTGTTTCAAATCACAATTAGGTCTACTGTATGTCTAATGTACTGTATCTGAAACTAACAAGTATTTTTTAGGTTGTCAAAACAAACATTTTACTAAATGTATAATAATTATAAACAATACTTAATAACATCATTAGTGTAATTTTATTTTCAGTCTTAGTTCTTTTACATTATGTATGTACTGTGAGGAACCTAGTAAGAATAATGCTATTTAACAAACAATTTTAGCTAAATGGAATAATACATTGACATAAAAAAATTAGATGTACAGTCATGCTCAGCAATATTATTGGTTATGTAAATTTAAAATAAAAGTTTATGAATTACTCTTAATTGGCACAATATGTTTCATAAATTAAATTTGGAATGAACTGATTTGCAAAAAAAAAAAAAAATACAAAATAAATGTATAGCCTAACATGAAATATGTATTAATGTATTCTTCATCTGCTATCTAATATAGTAAAAAAGTGTTTTAAAGTAATCCAAAATAAATAATAAAGATAACTGAACTTACAGTATTGATATATTAGTAATCTGCTACTTGTTAAAAGGAAAACACTTCTAGATAAATTCAAACTATACTAACATAAATTATTTAAATGAAGGAAATACAAATATTCCTCAAAAGAAAACATAAATCATACATATGTTATACTAGATATTACGAAGAGAGTCAAGAAAAATATTGATTACGTTGTAAATTTAGAACAGTAATATGTTTAGTATATTACAATAAATAGAATTTAAGTTAGGTAGTTAGTTTTCCTATGAGTTAGGACACCAAGGTGATTTGAGGACTCTACAATATTTTACTGTTAAAACATTTGAACATTTGTCATACAACACTTAAGTGTTTTACCTAAACAACAGATATTATATTAATATGAACATATATTTATCATTGTAGCTTATCTCTTAATTAAATTCTTAAAAGAACTCTTTTTATGTGTTAAAGCTATTTCTTAAATAATATTTTTACGTTGATAAAATTCGTAATAAACGTAATCTCATACAAAACATTAATAATATTTGGAAATATATAATTATATATATATATATATATATAATTTATAATTATAATATATAATTATAGTAACACTAACCATGTGGAATTTGCCACACTCACCAAACCCATATATATATATATATATATATATATATATATATATATATATATATATATATATATAATGCTCTTGTTATATTTTTTACTGATACAAAACTGTTTATTGATAATCAGTTTAGATTTAAAGTTCGTTTCTAAAATTGAAGGCCTAGACAACTTAAATCAATGATTTGATTTCTTTCAAAATGACAATAGGGAAGTTATCAATGTTTTAGAATTCATATAGCTTTCAGTTTATTCAAAATGTGGATGTTAATTCAGACTCAATAACTCTATACAACAACGTATTTTATGCTATCCAGTGTTTGTGTAGACCTTCATACAGTCGGTGAGTCATTCGATGGATCGATGTGGCGAGCCACTTGATGAATCGATCGTGGTAAAACGAGCACAGTTTGTAAAGGACAGGACAAAACCTAAGCCATGATAGTCGGATGAACAATAACAGCGGAAGTATCACTGTAAAGTGGCGGTGAGGGGGGGGGGTTAAAAGAGTAAAAAGAGGGGACAGCTGATAAACCGCAAGACTAATCATAAGGTAATGGGTTGGCAGCCTTTTATTAACTATTATACGAACTTACCCGGGGGTGGATGTGAATAAGCACAAAAGGCAGATGTTCCGGGCCCTTCCCGTGAGGCAGGATCGTCAGGACCATGACTATAGTACGATCCACAAGAGATTTTCTTCAGAACAGACATTATGCATTATGCAACAGCTTCTCTAGTAAGTATAGTTTAGTAATTTAAACTTGTGTACTTTATTTTTTCTACAGAATATTGTTTTAATTATACGCACAACAATAGGTAAGCTGAAAGAGCATACGTTACGTTACGTGAGATGTTCTTCAGTTATTATTTCGTGACTGAAAGTTTGTGTGGAATTTTAATACTTGGGTTTAGTAATTAGGATATATAATATAAATATAGTTCGTTCTTTATTTTAGTTTTTACTATTGCATCATTGTACAGCATTTTTTTAATACTATTTCATTGGTTTAACATTTTCTGAATCAGTGTTGTATCAAGAAAAACTATTGTTATCAATGTAAGTAGGCCTGTATAATAAGCATTTATACATTACTTTTACAACAAAATATGCTTAAAACATGTATGCAAAGTAACAATTCAAGATTAACGGTACCCATATACAAACCCAACTGACAAACACGACTAACGGTACCCATCTATCCACCCAACGGGCTCATATGACTCACGGCACTCGTACACCCACCCAACAGACACTCACGAATCACGGTACCCATCCACCAACCCAACCGACACACCACGACTCACGGTACCCATCCACCCACCCAACGGTCTCACACGACTCACAGTACCCATACATCCACCCAACGGACACATACGACTCACGATACCCATATACCCACCCAATAGACACTCACCACGACTCACGGTACCCATACACCCACCCAACGGACACACACGACTCATGGTAACCATCCACCTACCCGACGAACTCACACGACTCACGGTACCCATACAGACACCCAAAGGACACACATGACTCACTCACTCTCCCCACTCATAAACCTCATAAGTGGGTACTCATAAACCCACTAAACTGGCTCACACGACTTACAGACACTCACCCAACAGACACTCACGACACACGGTGCCCATATACCCACCCAATAGACACTCACGACTCACGGTACCCATACACCCACCCAATGGACACACACAACTCATGGTACCCATACACCCACCAAACGGACACTCATGACACCCATATACCAACCCAATAGACACTCACGACTCACGGTGCCCATATACCCACCCAATAGTCACTTACGACTCACGGTACCCATACACGCACCCAAGGGACACACACAACTCACGGTACCCATACACCCACCCAACGGACACTCACAACTCACGGTACCCATACACCCACTCAATGGACACACATGACTCACGATACCCATACACCCACTCAATGGACACACACGACTCACGGTACCCATACACACACCGAACGGACACTCGCAACTCACGGTACCCATACACTTACCCAACAGACACACACGACTCACGGTACCCATACACACACCCAACGGACACTCACGACTCACGGTAAAAAGACTTCAAAGTAAAATATACAAAAAAGAAATATAATGAAAACGTGATTTACTACAATTATTTCCAAAATAATTTTAATTATAACTCATTTATTAAAATAACTCGAAAAGTGCTTTCTTAATAACAATTTTGTAAGTTACTTTATTGGCTGGTTGCTTATTTCTTTTTCAATAATAAAAAATGTTACACAATTAAAAACTATATTATTTTTTAAAATGATAGAAATACAAATTTAGTCTTTCTCAAAAGATACTACAATGTAGGATTTGTTTGTGTTGATAACTGCATGTGATATAATATCCATCGCTAAATAATTTATTAAACATAGAGGTAAGTATGATAGTAAATAATATATATGCTGATGTAATGAGTTCAATGTACCTCTTCGTTACCTGAACTAGTTCATGGAGTCTAATGCAATATACGAGAAACTCAACGCCACACCACCCCATCATCCCGACCCCACCTACGCGTTTTGTCCGCAGGCAAAATAATTATGCCGATAAGCAAGATCCAGCTGCTCTGTGGCGCAATTTACACGTGCGTTATCTGGGGTTGGAGCGCACGCAACCCCTTATTTGTACAAGCCGCCATGTCGGGGTTAAAGGGATGGGTCCTGCCCCGAAGGACTTGTGATTAATGCCTCTGTTGTCCTAGATAAAGAGAGGCTGTGAATCTGCATAAATTATAGTAAGCTGCGTCTGCAACCCTCTCGAGCGCAGCGAACGTTGGGTAAATAGAGATAAAACAGCGAGCTACTTGTCTGGCATGTGGTGCTGAGCCGAAATGTCCCACAGTGCTCGACCCCCACTCAGCACGGCTGTTGTAAAGACCAAGTCTTCCATCACTTGGTGCAGCCCTTTTAACATTATGACTTTATATAAACCATCAACATTGGTATGATCACTTTGCTATAAATTATTTTCAGTACTATATGTATATAGTCTAATAACATGTTACTGGACCCTAATTACGTTATTTTTTCTTCTGTGAGCCATTTTCTTCGAGATTTATTCAACATGACATAGTTTAAAGGCCTCACAAAAATAAAGGGTTTCAGTGAATATTTTGATAACTTTAAAAATATTACATTATTTTTGTTTAAATATGTTGTGTGATGATGAATCATTTCAGTGCCTTAAAGTAGGATTTGTTCATGTTGATTTAATTACGATCATTATATTTGTTACTTAATGAATGCCTATTAGTGTTGGCTTTCAATGTAAAATTTCAATTTCAATTTTCTTCACAAAATTACTTTAAACGTTGTAAAATAGATTTTAGTGTGGACATTTAAACCACATATATCAAACATACTAGTTATTTTATATACAATTTCATAAATCAGTTTATGAATGTTTGTGAACTGTTTTACCACTCAGTAATTTTCTCAGAGCAAATTGTGTTATATACATCAATAGAGTAAAATAATTGGTACGGAGGCTAACTTTTTATATTTTATGACACAGTGTTTCAACCTCTTTACTTAATTTGTTGCTGCAACGTTAGGGACTGGTTTATAAGTCTTATAATTTTACATTTTATCACATTCTTCAAATACAAATGTCCTTTTTGAACATTGTATTCTGTCTATTTGGACAAAGAACTAAAGTTAATACAAACTACATTTCTATATTTAACACAAAACACTCCAGAACTCATTCTTAAAAATGTATAACAAAATCATACCTGAAGAGCAATGATAATATTTTCATAGTGTGAGGAAAATGGAATAATTAAATGCATAACTAAGAACAATTAATTCGTTTATTTTAAAACGACAATTGTCAATCAGTCACAATGAAAAAACACATGTAGATTTATTAAATCTGTTTTTAATGTGGTTGTTCCAAAACTGCCAAGCTAACCACTGGAGAGTTGACAGGCCCAGGCAGCACTATAGTAGCCATGCAATCTTGGAGGGCTAACACTTGTCTTTCTATTTCTACTGTATTGGTTTTTATAATTATTAGTATGACAACCACTACTACAGTGTTAATCAATTTTGAGGTTAATTGATTAAATTACCTTAAGAATCCTCATGTCATTTACGTTACATTTACACATTATAATCAATACTGTTTATTAAAAACCCAATCTAGTATATTGTGAGATAGGTTTATGAGTTTTTTTAACTTAAAATAGTTAAAAGTGATGTTTAACTTTTCAATATTGTCATTGTATTTAAAACTTATTTTCATAGCTAAAAGATGGTTTTTTGAATCGAATAAAATTATATCATAAAAGGTAATTTTTTTTAAGAACCACTATAATCAACTATGAGGCCTTCCTACGCAATTTACAGCTAAAAGTAAAATTTTACAGGCATTATATTTACCTCATAAAATATTTGTCAAACAGTGTAAACTAAAATTAACATTTTCCTAGATCCTGACACACTGTACCCCAAAACTCCTAGCTAAAAGACACTAAACGGTAAATATTGAAACCAAATTATTTACAACATTTTGAACGTAAGCAAATAGCAAAAATCTATAACCTATTGGCTATTGAAGAACCTTTTTTGACCTACCAAATTGAATCCCCTGTAGAGAGAGTATCTTGCCGATTTATTTTCCTTTTAGCATCATAAATTGACGTTTACAAAGTTAATATTTACATTTAAAAAACATTTAAAAAAAAATAGTAAGTGGATTACTTGTAGTAATGATCGTCGGACCATATATTGAAGTACGATGCTTTATAAGTTAGCAAACATTTCATGAAAGCATAGAGTAAATTCAATGTTTCTTAGTTTTTAAAAGTAATTCATGTTTCAGGTTTTCAGAGTAAAAGTTTAGTTTATGAAATAAAAAAAGAGGAAAAAACAACAACTCTGGTGCAAAAACATGTTCAATGCTGTTGATAACAGCTTTTCTTTGGTGGTTGAACACTGCTTGGCCCAGAAATATATGTAATATTAACATCGATCTTTTTTACGTATATTGTATGTTGGCATTATTAAAACTAACTAAACAAAAAGCATCCATTAATTATGCTCCAAACCGCTAGTACAGTAACTAATTTAAAGTTAGATGAGTGCTCTTGAAGGCTATAATACATGAAAGCTTTCAAAACACAAAGTCAAACTTAATTTAACTTTGGTTGCTTCATACTTTCAAGTTACCTGTAATTATGGTTTCTTTGGCAAAGCTGTCAGTCTTCCATTATTCACAACTCAATTGTTTAGATAAAGCAAATTTTATGTAGCAAATTATGTAAAAAAAAACCTAGATATTTCCAGATACTTGTAATGTAAGTCAAAAACTGAACAGTAGTGAACGCGTGTTACAATAGTGGCTAAATAACCTACCCTACATCTCTGATTTTCAATAGTTATTGCCTCCCAAAATTGCAAGTCTTAGCCAAGATAGTGACAGATTTGTTTTGTACTTTTGATTTATTTCTTCCCGTTACTATGAAAAAATAAGCTGTTAAAAAAACTAAAACACATTCACACAAAAACAGTATAAAATATTTGAGAAGTTTAAAATCAAAATCTTATAGTTAACAGTACTTATGTACTAAGCTAAACATCACATACTAAGATTGTACTCCCTCTAGTCTAACAAATGTATTCTTATATTTAGTTTTTCAAAATAAAATCAGCCACCCATGTTTCTGTTTGAATAGAAGATAATACCTAATAGTCCTAACTTCAACCCCTAATAAATAGACAAATTTATTTATTTATTAAAGTTAGGTTTCATTTGTAATAAATTGTAATGTATTTAAAACGTTACATTCAATTATTTTTTAAATGAATTGATTAAATAGTAATCATATTGAACAAAATATATGGAATAAGGGCCTTTTCGATATTTTGGTTGAATTTTTTTCATACTAGATACACAATTAATAAACAAGAATGTTAGCGTAAAAGCCGTAAAAATCACGAATATGAGGAAAAATTGAAAACTATTTATTTGGTAAAAATAGTGACGTGGGTACTCATATTGTGCGGAAATTCGTCTTAAACACGGGCGGGTGGGTGGGACAGTTACCCAGCTCTGCACGTAGCCTACAGTGGTATTGACCCACCCACCTAGCCCTACTCATACAGTAGTAGTTGATGCCTTCGCTGTAAAAAATATTTTTAGATTTAAACTTTTTTTCAACGTTCAAGATATAAATTCCAATGGCACACAATTTTCTTCTGCTATTTAAGTGGCTGATAGAGTAAACTGCAATGAATATCTGCTTTAAAGGAAAGGTTTCTCTTACTGTGAACATTGTTGAATTATCTTACAAAAAGAAAAAAAAAACCTTAGCTATTCCATTAGTTTTACCAAATAAACTCGTTTCGTTAGTATGATAACTAATAAAATACTGACAACAAGGAGTTATCCCTGAACGTTAAAAACATAAGTTTGTATTTTGTTGGCACTACTTACCCATAACCCCCCCCCCCTTCCGAGTGAGTTCTAAGGGGTCTGCGTGACTTACGTTACAGAACTGTTGGACATCTTCATTGTAACCAGCCTTGTTTACATCATGAACAATTACAACATTTAGTTTATGAGTATCTATCCTGTTGAGAAATAAGGAAACATAATTTCAACTATAGCTATGAGTCCATGATTATCGGTAATCTGTTGGTTAATTACGATAAATACAGAACTCACCCGCCAGTAACTGCACTTTAATAAGTGATGTACTTCACCTCTAGAGAACGGAACAAGCTTGCTTGTGTTTCTATATTTTCCCTAAACCCAAAATCCCGGTGTGTATACCTTTATTTTTAATTGTTTATATGAGTATTTTGAAACAGAAACAGTTTCATTAAAATACTTTTTTATTTAGATTTTCAAACTGAAAGGACCACAATATCCTATGCTTTTTTATTTTTGTTTTAACGGTTCAATCACCAGTGTAAATGGATTAAAGGCCTGTGCGTGAACTTCAATCGGTTTGTACTGCTGGTTGACAGCTCAGTTAGAATAATCAAACCCAGGGCTCTATAGTAAGCCTCTAAACTAAGCCTAGCACACCGATAGTAATATCGTTTCTTTCTTTTCTTGCATTCAAGTTCTCTTGTCGAGTTCATCCTTGTAAGCCCTTATTTGAACATTTTAGAAATATTCCAACATAGCAGTTACAAATTCTGAAGGTCATTAAGGATTTAGAAGAAATTAAAAATCATTTAATGTCCTATATTAAAATTTACTTGAAGACAAATTCATGGGTTTCAAAATAAAACATCACACACGTGGTGCAACTTTATAGTTGCCGCACATTTTCAGGGTTTTAACAAGTTTACTTATATGGTCAAATAGTAGGTGTAATACATTTATAGTTAATGTTTTGTGCCCCCCCCCCATATGAATAAAATCTCAACTTCTTGTCCATAAGAACAATGTTTGAATGCATGTGATAACTTGAGCACAAGAATAACAGACATGATACGTTTCATGTTATAACTTGCGCGAGTAAGTATTCCATGGTGCCATGTCTAACAATATTTCCTTGGACTATTGCTGCTTTTGAATAGCTAAAGATCCTAAGTGCTTAACATGGTAAAACATAAAATAAACAACGGCTTAAAACATTTACTATTCTTGGACATGCTTTCGTTAAACAAGCCCAACTTACTAGCTGTAACCATTGGTATAATGTTTCTTACCTGAAATCCTGAAATAATATTAACCTAGCTAAACCCCAACCCATTCTTCTACCGACAAGAAAAATGACCAAAGATGTATCTAGAGATAATTACTAGAATGGTAACTGCACTTAAATAAACTAGAGCCTATGATAAACAACAACTGACCCGGCTAACCCTCCGTCCTTGTGGTGTCTAGTAGGGGTCGCGTGCCACACAGCGAGGAAGGGGAAGCTCCTGAACATCCTGCAACTACCCCAACAGCAATAAATAACAAAAGTTAAAATTGTATTCGAGACCATAAATTGTCACACACCAACTGCTATCTCCGGGTTAACACTTTCCATACAAGTGGCGTGCAGTAAATCATCTCGACGTATTTAGGCATTGAGCTAAGCCATGATTACTAGACCTATATCCACTTAGTAAACTGTATGCAGTACTAGATTTCTGTATTACTAAAGTACTACAAAGGAGGAATTACATTTGACAGTGACCATAACCTGTTTCACGCATGGATTTGGCAAGAATAGTAGACCAATATCCAGTTAGAAAATGTTATGATGGACATTATGGATTATTAAGAAACTAAAAAAGATTAAGTTAAATAAATTGATTACCATTGTAGTGATCATAGCCGGTTTAAAAATATATTTTTTACAATGACTTCATATAAAGTTCACACACGCAAAAAAAATATTATGCCACGCACCGATACAGTTCTGTGGACGATTTTATTTTATATAATTTTAATTTATTATAAACATTCTATATAGTTAAGTTACTAAAAAATAGGAAGCTAAATCGATTTCTCTAGATAGAAACGAAAACCTTTATGCGTATGCTTTTGATAAGGATAGTACAACTACATAGAAAAATTACTGATAACAGTCTGTGCTTCAAAAACAGGTACTGTAGTCAAATTCGTCACCTTTGGCTTGGCTTTGACATATACTGTTTAACGTATTTATTTGTTAGGAATACTACATCCACTCGGTAAATGTATTGGTAAACCACTAAATAACTACAGAGCTATAAAACATGAAGGTACGTGGGAAACATTTTACATATTATTTTGTCACATGCCTGTGAAACATAGCCATTTGTTAAAAATAGTACATTCATTTTGGAACTTTATTGACAAATATTCTGTTCAAATACAGTGATACAAAAGAAGCCTACGAGATATCTATTTTATCTTTGACATAACCTGTTTCAAGTACATTTGTTAAAAATATTACACCTGCTTCGTTATTTATTTATGAAGATTCATAACTAGAGTGAAAAACAGAAAGTTATATTCGTTATCCTTAACATAGCTGCATGTTTAAAAATACTTCCATACAAATTTGTAAGTATACCGTTTATCTTTTTAATTCATAAATAACGTTGAACATTGATCCTTTTTAAAAACTAAACTACTATTCACTAAAAAAATATTTGTAGATAATTTAAATATTTTTGAAATTAGTTTGTTTATGTGCATTTTCTTAATAACGTTTACATTCAAACGAAAAAAGTCACATCACACGAAGCAATCGGTTTTGATAAGAAAAAATCCTATGAATAAAATTTGTTTCTACCTTTTGAAAATCTATTTCCAAGGAAATATTACAGAGGTGAACTAACTAAAATATTTAATTTTGTTGTTAATATTTAAAACGTACAGTGCTGATGAATAGATTAAACTTTATATTTTTTTAATTTGTTTGGATAAAACATTATATATTTTTTATAATCTTAGCAGAAATAAGTAAATAATTAATATAGTTTCTATAAAAATCAATTTAAATGTCATGAACATGTTAAACTGTCAATATTTTCTTGTGACAACAGTTTGATAGTTGACATTTATTTTTTTTATAGAAATATAATCTATTTTATTTACAATACAAATATTTAGGAAACTAAAAACCTTTTACTCCTCGACAAAAGTCTCAATATTTTTCAATAAGCATTCCGATGCACTGGCCAGCGGCTGGTATTTGTATGTCCTTTGTAAGAATGACTCCTCCTACGCCAAGGAGTTGATTTTTCTTTGTAAGATGACTCTGGCGTCTGTAGTGAATACAGACTCAATCTCGACTCAAATCCCTTTCTGTATGACTGGCGTTTCAAAGGCTATTCCATCATATCCTTCCGCACAATGTCGCTGGCTTCCCTGCTTGAATGAAAATAATATTTTCTCCCTGTACTCTCGGAAAAGGATATAACATGATTGGAGTCGAACAGCACAAGAGCTGAACATGTTATTTATTTTGATTGAAATTTGTATTGGCTTTATATGCTGTAATAAATAACAATACTGCGACATATGAGTCTACTCAAGTAAATGTTGAGTAGACGTTTAAGTAAATTATTTGTCACAAAGGTTCTTAATGCAAATTCAAATAAAAAATGCAGCAAAAATAGTGTGAAGATAAAAAAGTAATAATAAATTAATGATTGCTTTGAGTCATACATAACTACATAGTTACATTTTTATAAGTATAATAATTAAAATAAAGCTATAGCTGCTAGTGTTACCTAACGTCACCCATTCTATGAGTACATTTACCAAACATGAACACTTAAAGGAATTTTTCAGGAAAGAATTACTAATATCTAAAGGTAGCATTCCGAAATGTATTTTAATAAAAAGGCGTTGTGACAGATGATAATCATAATGCGTTCACTTCGGTATTGGCAATTCAATATACTTGAGGCAATGAGACGCATTGTTAAATATATGATTATCTTCATATTTCGGCATTGGAATGATTAATCAACCAATCATCTAACGGGTACCAGCCTTTATAAAGATTCTTACTATTTCTGTTATGAACAAAATGTTCGTTTTAGATTTTCATCAATGTTCAGAATTCTGTTAAGAGTTATATATTTAATCAGTTAATTCTATGACGAAAAATATTATATTGAAATATATGTAGCTATTCGGAGTGTAGCAGAGCTCATCACATGCGAAGGAAGTAGGATCTATAATATATGTAGCTATTCGGAGTGTAGCAGAGCTCATCACATGCGAAGGAAGTAGGATCTATAATATATGTCGCTATTCGGAGTGTAGCAGAGCTCATCACATGCGAAGGAAGTAGGATCTATAATATATGTAGCTATTCGGAGTGTAGCAGAGCTCATCACATGCGAAGGAAGTAGGATCTATAATATATGTAGCTATTCGGAGTGTAGCAGAGCTCATCACATGCGAAGGAAGTAGGATCTATAATCTCCTATCTGAATAAAGAGCATTTTAGGTCTTTCATATATCATGTTTATTGCACTTTTCACCTAGGTGTCATTTTTGTAAACTTCTAAAACAGGACAGTCATTATTATATAAATATGTGTTACCATAAAAAAGCCTTATAATATGAGAAGATGTAATATCCCTTTAAAAGGATTTATCTAACACCTTTGAAAAGAAGTTTTATTTATTTTTAAATGGGTAGTAGTTTGTTACACTAACTACAAATAAAGGACTTTTTATTTTCAAGGATTTGAAATCTGATTGCTGCATGACAAATAACAATCAGTTTAACATGACTGTATATAATGTATGGTTGAATGTTAAGAAATACTTCCAAACAATAAAATACTGATTAGCAATACTTCCTTAAAGTAGAATACGGTATACAATCAACTACGACGACAGATACAGAATAGAAACAGCACAGATCAACTAGAAGTATTTTATGTGTAACATAACCACGAATTACTGTTTTCATATTTATGTTTAATATGATAAAAGAGTTTTTTATACAAATATTAATTATATAATAAAATTAATAAATGTTATATTGAGTAAATAAAACCAACTTATTTAATATTTCCAATAATTCCAATCTAGTAAGGTTTTCTTGTTAGAGCCTTCAGTTTGGCATGTTTACAAACCCGATGTTGACTGCAGTTCTTTACGACACATTTACACAGCACGATGGAAAAAACATAAAATGTTTACCTTCATTGTTGAAATGAACCTAAAACACAAAATGATCTTCTCAAAAAGTAGTTTATGGTAATTGATTTCGCTTTCATGTTATAAAAGTAACATTCAGTATTGGAATGCAATTCGTTATGTCTCACCAAATCTAGCCCCAAAAAATATAACAATTAATTCTGCAAACATGCGGATAATAACATAGTTAATTATACATAGTTCCGTTTTGTGTATATTGTAATCTGTGACAAAGCTAGGTATGTTTAAAAATTCTTGAGGGTATGTATTTTTTGTGATGGTGTTCATTACTGACTTATTTTAAATAGCTACACATCACATAGTTTTTAAAAAAATGTTATTTCGGCTATACAGTCTGAAGCCATTTTCAAACATTTAACAACATAAATAGTTTTTTGTTGTTAAATGTTTAAAAATGGCTTTAGACTGTATAGCCGAAATATAACATTTTTTAAAAAAACTATGTGATGTGTAGCTATTTAAAATAAGTCAGTAGGCCTAATGTTTAAAAATAACAAAACTAATTTTTATATTTTAGTGACAGGTTTTTTTTTTACTTCATTTAATTTTATTTTTTCTCTACGTTGTTTATTGATAAGTGATAAATATGTGTTCTTAATGCTACTGATAATTTTAACTATTATTTGAATTGATCAAATAAAATAACGTTAATTTTAACTCAAACATTTATTTGATTGTTTTCAATTCGCCTTGATTCTTTAACTCTATTATTAATGTCATTATTATTGTTTTATTTTTATTTGGATCCTGTATCATAATTAAAAACCATTTGGATAGTATTTTATGCATGGAGCTGAATAATATTGTATCTATAATTTATTGATTTATTAATTGGGTATTATATATATATATATATATATATATATATATATATATATATATATATATATAAACAGCTCATTATAACTGGCTTTTGATTCCTTTTACTTATTTTACAATTACTGAAAATATGCAAGTTCCAATTAAAATTTTCACGAGTGGTTGTGGCCAGGGGGTGGGGCAATAAATTGTCACATAATAAAATCTTATCAGAGGGCCACACTTGGGAGGGGTGGGCTTCTCGCACATTAACTCTGGGTTATTAACGGCGGTGCTTCGCTACGTTATGATCCTCATTTGTTTTAATCCACACTTTTAATTTCATCAGGACATTTTTTTCTCTGAATGGTCTTGATTTAATACCTCATATGGGGGAAAATGGACTGTGCCAGTTCTAGATTTGGTCAAATTATTAAGATTTTAGTTAATAATTGGGCAGCTCATGAAAAAGGTTTCAGATTGAAAGCAAATACTTTGTTTTTTAACAAGAGTTCGAAAAATGGAAATGGGTTTAGACTTCCATGATTTTTTTTTTATCCTTACCATAAAAACTCCTTTTCGGGACAGTTTTTGTGATATTAAATTCTAGTCGTTTAAGACTATTAATTAAGATATCAATAGTTTTTATTTATATTTATAATCAATGTAAAATATCAATCACTGGTAAGAATTTGTTGGTTTTACAATCATTTATCAGAATTTTTAATTGCCATTAAAGTAAATTAAAATATTTTCATGTAAGATAAAATAGGAGAATTAGGTTGAGCATATGGGACGGGTGAATGGTACACTGATTGTTGAAATTGTTGATAGTCTTATCAAAGTATATTTTATTAGTTTTATATGCGGTAGGTCTCTGTCTATTGTATGTTTTGTAGTGAGGCACTGTATGTTTGTGGTAGGGTCACTGTCCAGTGTGTGTTTTAGGGTAGGTTGCACATTGATTTTGTTTTTAATATTTAGGTATGTGTGGATGGGTAATTTGTATTCAAGTTTGTTTATTTGTAAACATTATTTTTCTGTATTCGTTTGATAATCAAACACATAAGTAGAGTACATAAAAAGATAAATACAAAAGTAAAATACATAGCCTGAGTAAAATGGATCACATTATATAATCAAAACAAACACTCAAGGATTTTTTTTATGTATGTAAAAATGAAAACCGTTATAGTCTAACTATGGAAAACCATACACTAGCACTAGATGATGTTTAATCATGAATGGCTTATAAATGCATTGGACCAGCAACGTAAATCATGATATGACAAAATATACATACAGAAAACTTGCTCATATCTCCCTTAGTATAAACTTTATCTCTCTAGTATATGCATGTTTTCTTTATATGCACTAATATGGGTTTAAATTAAAGTGGTTTTCTATTTATTGTAAGTTATTCAAAAATGATAGTTTTTTATAAAATCAATTATTATCGTTTCCCTGAAGCTTGGCTCATTAATATACATCCATTAATTATCCATAATATAATCCATTACATATGGATCAAATGTATGAATATCATTTTATCATCGTTATGTATTTTTTATTTGCATATTTCAGGAAGTTTCACATTGATTGTTCTCTGTACTTTAATAGATAAATATAATATTTTAAGTTAAACTCTAAAATAAATAAGTTATCAAGACGTGGTTAAGCATCTACATGCCCTATGACGTGTATAAGGCAACGATCCCTCGCCCCACTGGATGAATGGGGTGGTCTATACATCAACGTCAGATGGGCTTACGTGTCAATCTTTCAGAAGTGATTGGAATAGAGCTTCGTGCAGTAAAAATGATAAAACACCAGGATGGTTTCTGTGAACGATCTTTGGCAAATTGTTATGTTATAGGAATGAGGGTTTGTTGTAATTGTAAGCCAAAAACGTTACTGGCTCAGATATTGGTTCCTGAACGTTTTTGAACCTACATAGTTTTGATTGACTCCTAATTAATACATAGTATACTTTGAAGACAAAATTGTCAGTATACATTGCCATCGATACCTGGCTAGTTTTTTTTACACCTATAGATACAAATGTATTTAAATACTAAAATATATAGGAATATGCATTATATATTAAAGATCTAATGATTAGGAGACATTGTGCGGGTAACTGGACATATTTTTTATGTACAAAAATGGTTATTTTTAGTTTATAAATGAGCAATAACACACAATAATATATTGATATTCAATACCACTGTGCGTGTATGGGCGGGTGAGAGGGCTAATACCACTGTAGGCCTATGTCTTTGGGTGGGTTAGGTTAGG
This sequence comes from Stictocephala bisonia, assembly GCA_035578905.1. Lineage (NCBI taxonomy): Eukaryota > Metazoa > Arthropoda > Insecta > Hemiptera > Membracidae > Stictocephala > Stictocephala bisonia. The sequence goes on along the minus strand of JAQJVL010000075.1, from coordinate 1,154,808 downwards.
TTAGGTTGCGGGATATCCAAACCAGAAATAGTTATCTCATATAACATGAATTTAACTACACTAGGGCTCAGACTGAACCCCAAAGCAGTTGATAATTAGGGACAGCAATACTATCAGTTAAAACGTAATATCGTATTTTAATACAAATAAACTGATCGAATACAAATTAAAAAGTTAATGGAGATCTTACTTTCCAAGTGAAGTTAGTGCTAAGAAGCCACGTCAAACACTAATATACATGAAAATATATGTACTAAATAAGCATTATTATTGAATGCTTTTTCTTTTGGTAAATTAACGAACTATGATTAAGGTCAGCGCCAGTAGTATGCTCAAGAAAAATGCAAAATGATCATAAAAAATCGTTAGCTTGAACATTTTTCCAATAAGGTAAATCGTGAAAGGAAGTTTAGTTTGAATTAAACCTCCGTGTAAAATATTTTACAAATAAACATTTGATAACTACATTTATGTTACATTTAAGCTATAAAATGTCATGTCGACTATCAACTGGATTTGAGAACACTCGACTATTATTCAACCAATAATGAAGTCCTACACACAAAGATTACTTTATTCCGTGTATTAAATGTGCCTATTATTGTGGCGTTACTTCCGGATACACTACATATTTCAACTATAACGTGATAACTGAGTACTTCTGCAGTTTAAACATTTATTATGCTTACATCTGAATGGATCTACCCTACCCGGAAATGAAATATAATTAGATGCTGCACGACAGACCCTCAACCGGCCGCCACTCACTCGCTATCGCGGTCCCTCAGTCCCAACCCGGTCCACCAGTCTCCGGGTATCGTAAACCTTCTCGCTCCCCGACTGATTGACAAGACCGTTACATGCAAAGTGGACGTTATCTGGGCTCTTTATTCGAGCACCCGCCACTGAGAATTTTAATGAAACGCTGTTCTTTCTGTTAATACGATTAATCCGGTTACGACTGTAAATAAGCATTGTCTGAGAGATTTGCTGATAGAGTCGCGTATTTTTCCAGCAGCAGCAGCAATTACTGAGGCTGCTGACTGACGGATCCTGCTGATAGTATCGTGTTCTAATTAATCCTGTCCCCTCACAGACAGACGGATAGGACAGCCGCGTACCAATTACATCCTCTGCGCTTTCCATTAACTGCACCGGCTCACTGAAGTTGGCTATGTTTAATTTGCGAATGCCCAAGAAGTATGCAGACGTTTTACTCGAGATTGTTAAGTGGATCTTGCTATTTTTATCAGGAATGCAACAGGTTGGAACAAGTTTTTTTTTCCTTTAACTTCCTTTCAGAAAACGTTTCCTATGTAAATTGAAATTAAATCGTTCTGGTTTTTAACGTATGAACTTTTCAAATTATTCACAGCAACATATTCGCCATATTGAAATGGTTCCTTTTATCTTAACTATTAAATAGGACTATTATAAAGCAATATTCTAACTGTATATTTATCCAACCCTTCGATCATTATTACATATCCCAACAAATACAGTTAATGTATGTGATTCATACAACTCAAATTCACTCCCTCCTTTACATCGTTACATGTTATTAATTAATGTTAAGGCTCTTAAAGTGTTATTAATCGTTAATTTTCCCCTAATAATGTACTACCATGTTTTAATTATTTAATTATTATTTAATTTTTTCTTGTCAAAAAAAATATGTTGGTTTTGATATTTCCTCTGACTTTCATAATATATATTTCCCTTTGTCTTACACGCCTATGAAAAATTGGCAACATATACCTATATTTAATTATTATAGTAGGCTAAATTTAATTTCATTGGCTTCTTTGACATTCAGAAATGTCATCCTCTACTGACAGTTTCTACGTTTAATTATTTCAATTGACTAGTTTTATTTGAGTTAAAGTTCAAATAGCAGAACTTAAGAAAACCAGCTATACAGCTAACAGTTAGGACTTTTAATGATCAGTGCATGAATGTGTCTGTACTTACGTAGAATATATTTCTATTAGTAGTCTTTCCACTGGTAGCTCTGTCTGCAAAGTGGCAATAGAGCTCACTTTACTACATTCCACTTATACCTGTAGTCTTACTACTGGTAGCTCTGTCTGTAAAGTGACAATAGAGCTCACTTGACTACATGCCACTTATACCTGTAGACTTATTACTGGTAGCTCTGTCTGTAAAGTGGTAATAAAGATCACTTGACTAAATGCCATTTGTATCTGTAGTCTTTCCACTGGTAGCTCTGGCTGTAAAGTGGCAGTAGAGCTGACTTGACTGCCTTTTGTCCAGTTGCCTTATTACTGGTAGTTCTGTTAGTAAAATGGCAATAGAGCTCACTTTACTACATGACTTCCGAATACGTATTCTTTCCACTGGTAGCTCTGGCTGTAAAGTGGCAGTAGAGCTGACTTGACTGCCTTTTGTCCAGTTGCCTTATCACTGGTAGTTCTGTTAGTAAAGTGGCAATAGAGCTCACTTTACTACATGACTTCCGAATACGTATTCTTACCACTGGTAGCTCTGGCTTTAAAGTTGTAATAAAGCTCACTTGACTACATGACTTTCGTATACGTATTCTTACCACTGGTAGTTCTGGTAGCAGAGTGGCAATAGAGCTCTCTTGACTCCATGCTTTTTGTACAAGTTGCCTTATCACTGGTAGTTCTGGTAGCAAAGTGGCAGTAGATTTCACTTGACTATATGCCTTTTGCTCAGTTGCCTTATCACTGGTAGTTCTGGTAGCAAAATGGTAGTAGATTTCACTTGACTATATGCCTTTTGCTCAGTTGCCTTATCACTGGTAGTTCTGGTAGCAAAGTGGCAGTAGATTTCACTTGACTATATGCCTTTTGCTCAGTTGCCTTATTACTGGTAGTTCTGGTAGCAAAGTGGCAAAGAGCTCACTTCACTACATGCCTTTTGTATCAGTAGCCTTAAAACATGTATCTCTGTCTATAAAGTGGCTAGTGGACTCTGTAATAGCATTGTCTATTCTATTTATACACAAATAGAATTCCCATCCAATGTTAAATTTTGAGATGCTTTTGTGGTCCATTGTGGAGCGCTAGTGAAGTCCCATGTAAATGCCATGCAGTTTAAACCAGCTGTGGTGGCAGACCTCATTAACTAACAAAATTAAAGGCACAACTATTCCTATTATATGGAATATCTATTGTAGCTGAATATAATCAAGGGTAGTAGTCAAATAATATTGGTTTTAGGGTTTGTTTTACTTAGTGGGGCAACTAGCCACTAGAGTACCGCTCTGACTATAGTTGAAGTGCTTTTAACTTTGTTCCCTACATAGGCTACAAACTAGCTGTGCCGAGGCGTGAAGTGTGCAAGCCATTAACATACTGTTAATGTCCGCTACTTATTTCAATGTGATAGAAACTGCTTGAACTCACCAGTTTGCCGCCGGCCTAACGGCATTACAGTTATGAAATAAGGAGAGACAGAATATATGTGACATTAAATATGGAACGTACCAAGTGTATGTAATATCTTCAGTGGAGCAAGTTCATAGGTTTAGGTCATTAGCCTACTATCCCAAATAATATGGAAAACAGCTATTATAGTGAACTTCATATCGTTGAACTATACATATAATTTTATTTGGTTATTATTACTAAGTTTTTATTCCTAGGTCAAATAATTTATTTTGTAACTTGAAGAAAAAAATTCGTTGATTTTGCCTTTATTTGATGTTAAAAAGCAATCGAACATTATTGTAAATTTACACAGGTTATTATAAAATTCATAACAAAGTTAGAAAATCCATAATTTGTTTTCATTATAGTAAAGTACGTTTTGTAGCCTACGTTGTTGTATAATACATGTTTGTGAAACCAAGTTTTGTAAGTTTTTTTAAACCATTTTTTATTTTATGAGGTAAGCTTAAAGCAATTTTGTAACATTGAACTATTTAGGAATTCCGTAAAGAGGTTAAATGTAAGTTAGGGCAATGTTGCACTAATTTTGCCTGAATAAAGATGTTTTTCAATTCAATACAATTATAAAAATTCCATTACACCAAATTATCTTTTGTTGTTGAAAATCAACAAAAATTAACTGTGAACAACGTTCCGATTGGACAGCTCTTCAACTAAAAAACTCCACAACCAGGCATATTTCTATTTAATTGTTTGTAGTCTTATTATTATAGTAGTTGTGATAACATACCCAAAGTCGTTATGTAATAAAAAACAAAACTAAACAAAAAACCAGAAACTTTAAAAACAAATAAAGGAATAAAAACAATATAATTATTATATTTAATCTATTTACAGAAAAAAAATTAAGCTATTTATGTTTAACCTGATATATATTTGTAAAATATATTCCTCTAAAATGATGAATATCACATATTTATGTAGTTGTTGTTGGAACGGGGCGATCAAATTGATAGCGTTCAAATCCTAATTTCCCATTCGAACTCCTACCTCTTCGTAATGGAATATGGCTCCATTTTATTTTACATAAATTTGATTTTTACACAATATTCATATTGCCACATGTCAATACGTGGTCCATAACACACTGAATTAAACCAATCTAGCCATGCATGAGATATCACTGAATTTAATTTCAAGCTGTCAGAAGTTGATGTGTGCGATAGGGATCAGTTGACAGGTCCGTTTACATGCAAATGGACAAAGCCGTAACACCACCATGGAACCATCTAGCCATGGAACCATTAAACAAATATACAAGCACCGCTTTGGATGTAATGAACATTCCATTGGCGTTGAAGGTGTGTGTAAGTTCTGTAGTCTTGGGAAAATTATACTCACCTTGGGTAACCTTGGGTACAGGGGTAGTCTTGGGAAAATTTAGAGGTACCAGCTGAGATAAAAGAGGACTGGGATATGATAATATTGCTGCGCAAGGTGCAGTTCTAGTCCAACATTCTTCTAGTTTAGGTAAAGACCTTTGAAAGTAACCAAAGCTTTTTTTAAATAAGGTCACACAAAATTCTTGAAAATATATTTTCAAGGTGAGTTGATTAATTCTACAAGTTTGATTCCACTAAATAAATAAAAAATATTAGTCTTTAATTCAGGAGGCTATTTTAACCTAACTTTATAAATCATAATTCTATCAAGCATATTGTATTTAAATCTATTTTACAGGAGATAATGTTTAATGATCAGCAAATTTTCTACAGCAACGTGAAGATTGAAGGCGGGTTTTCACATAGGGTACCGTGCTCCTACCGTGTCCATGTCGCGCGTTGTCAGCAGTACTGTCGTGCTCCTACCGTGCCCCTGTCGCGCGTTGTCAGCAGTGGACCCGGCTACTGTCGTGCTCCTACCGTGTCCATGTCGCGCGTTGTCAGCAGTAAGGACCCGGCTACTGTCATGCTCCAACCGTGTCCATGTCGCGCGTTGTCAGCAGTGGACCCGGCTACTGTCGTGCTCCTACCGTGCCCCTGTCGCGCGTTGTCAGCAGTGGACCCGGCTACTGTCGTGCTCCTACCGTGTCCATATCGCGCGTTGTCAGCAGTGGACCCGGCTACTGTCATGCTCCTACTGTACTCCTACCGTGTCCATGTCGCGCGTTGTCAGCAGTAGGGACCCGGCTACTGTCGTGCTCCTACCGTGTCCATGTCGCGCGTTGTCAGCAGTAGGGACCCGGCTACTGTCGTGCTCCTACCGTGCTCCTACCGTGTCCATGTCGCGCGTTGTCAGCAGTAGGGACCCGGCTACTGTCGTGCTCCTACCGTGTCCATGTCGCGCGTTGTCAGCAGTGAACCCGGCTACTGTCGTGCTCCTACCGTGTCCATGTCGCGCGTTGTCAGCAGTAGGGACCCGGCTACTGTCGTGCTCCTACCGTGTCCATGTCGCGCGTTGTCAGCAGTGGACCCGGCTACTGTAGTGCTCCTACCGTGCTCCTACCGTGTCCATGTCGCGCGTTATCAGCAGTAGGGACCCGGCTACTGTCGTGCTCCTACCGTGTCCATGTCGCGCGTTGTCAGCAGTGAACCCGGCTACTGTCGTGCTCCTACCGTGTCCATGTCGCGCGTTGTCAGCAGTAGGGACCCGGCTACTGTAGTGCTCCTACCGTGTCCATGTCGCGCGTTGTCAGCAGTGGACCCGGCTACTGTCGTGCTCCTACCGTGTCCATGTCGCGCGTTGTCAGCAGTGAACCCGGCTACTGTCGTGCTCCTACCGTGTCCATGTCGCGCGTTGTCAGCAGTGAACCCGGCTACTGTCGTGCTCCTACCGTGTCCATGTCGCGCGTTGTCAGCAGTAGGGACCCGGCTACTGTAGTGCTCCTACCGTGTCCATGTCGCGCGTTGTCAGCAGTGGACCCGGCTACTGTCGTGCTCCTACCGTGTCCATGTCGCGCGTTGTCAGCAGTGAACCCGGCTACTGTCGTGCTCCTACCGTGTCCATGTCGCGCGTTGTCAGCAGTAGGGACCCGGCTACTGTAGTGCTCCTACCGTGTCCATGTCGCGCGTTGTCAGCAGTAGGGACCCGGCTACTGTCGTGCTCCTACCGTGTCCATGTCGCGCGTTGTCAGCAGTGGACCCCGCTACTGTCGTGCTCCTACCGTGTCCAAGTCGCGCGTTGTCAGCAGTAGGGACCCGGCTACTGTCGTGCTCCTACCGTGTCCATGTCGCGCGTTGTCAGCAGTGGACCCGGCTACTGTCGTGCTCCTACCGTGCTCCTACCGTGTCCATGTCGCGCGTTGTCAGCAGTAGGGACCCGGCTACTGTCGTGCTCCTACCGTGTCCATGTCGCGCGTTGTCAGCAGTGGACCCGGCTACTGTCGTGCTCCTACCGTGCTCCTACCGTGTCCATGTCGCGCGTTGTCAGCAGTAGGAACCCGGCTACTGTCGTGCTCCTGCCGTGTCCATGTCGCGCGTTGTCAGCAGTGAACCCGGCTACTGTCGTGCTCCTACCGTGTCCATGTCGCGCGTTGTCAGCAGTGAACCCGGCTACTGTCGTGCTCCTACCGTGTCCATGTCGCGCGTTGTCAGCAGTAGGGACCCGGCTACTGTCGTGCTCCTACCGTGTCCATGTCGCGCGTTGTCAGCAGTGGACCCGGCTACTGTCGTGCTCCTACCGTGACCCTGTCGTTCTTCAGTCTTTCCTCACTTGGAATATAGAACTCACTACTCAGTCACCGAAATGGATCAGGACGATACGGATGTTGTTATTGCTTGTGCGGTTTATTCAATAGTTGAAAAAAATAAGAAGAAACGGTCGAAACGATATTGGGTTCACCCTGTGTATCGAGCTAGTGAAGAGGAAGGGGAGTTTCATACACTTTTTAAGCCGGCTAAGAGATGTCCCTGAAAAGTTCCATAAATATTTCAGGATGAGCTATCCGATGTTCAAAAATCTACTTCTTCAGTGTATAGACAGTTGAAATAAAAAGAACACAAAATGGAGAAGAAGTATTTCAGAAAACGAGAGACTTGCATTAACGTTACGGTAAGTGCTTACCTACAGCTGTAAAAACAAGTTGAAGTTTATTACATCATTAATTAAAAATACTAACATAGAATTATACTTATACTGGCTGCAGGAGATTCTCAAATATCACTTAGCTTTTCATACAGAATATCGCCTATGACAGTTCATGCAATCATAATTTCAACCTGCAAAACAATTTCCTGCGTGTTAAGACGAGTGCAATATAGTAGCCTATACACGCATGCATACTACACTAGCCGTATTAAGACGAGTGCAATGTAGTAGCCTATACACGCGTGCATACTACACTAGCCGTATTAAGACGAGTGCAATGTAGTAGCCTATACACGCATGCATACTACACTAGCCGTATTAAGACGAGTGCAATGTAGTAGCCTATACACGCATGCATACTACACTAGCCGTATTAAGACGAGTGCAATGTAGTAGCCTATACACGCGTGCATACTACACAAGCTTTGTAAACACTGGCGCAGTGTAGTAGGCAAATTATTTTGGTACATTTTATATTTTTTTATTTTATTATTTTTTTTTCTGGAGGGGGTTCTTAAACTGTTTATTTTGTAGTTTGTAATGAACTTAACAAACTATTCACCCTACTATTAACAAAGGCACTTTAATGTGTACGAATGCCTAATGTATATTAACTTTGAAATTGTTAAATTAAGAATATATAATATAAAAAGAAAACCTTAATCTAAACATTAATGTATAAATACAATTAAAAATTACTTTGGTACCCCTAAAATACTTATTTTTACTAACATTGAAATTATATAATTAGTAAAAAGGAATATAAAAAGAAAAGAAAACTTAATCTAAACATTAACATAGAGGTAAAATTAAAAACCATTTATTTTAATACCCCTGAGGAAATGATTGTGGTCCCATTTCATAACTAGTTGTGGGGATTTGATCCTGATTAGGATAATCCACTGGGTAAAGAGTGTGCCCTGTGGGATACATCGGAGGCTGTAATGTATGTAATGTACTTGAACCTCCTGGAACGTTACTTCTTTCCCGCCGTCTCAACATTTCAATTTCCTTCCTGCTGACAAGGTTGAAAATCTCCCGTTTTAGCTCAACCCGATATAATATACCTCTACAAAATGCTTCTTCATGAACAAAGTACATGTAAAATGATAATCTAATAGCAATTCGTTTTGAAATGTATTCTTTAGAATTATTGTGCTAACATTCCCTTTTAACCCGGGAAGTGGGGACAAACGGAACGTGGGTACTGAACGAGTGATGTTCACACAGTAAACTTTAAGATAGACTCATCAGTGTTACTCACTAAACCTCAACATTACTTGTCTGTAATGGAGACGTTCGAGTCGTGATGTCAACTCTACAAGACGAGTATTTCGTGAAGAAACTATTACAGTATGCAAATAAGACATTCAAGTATAAACAATTGTGATGTGAAGTCTTGTAACATTATTCTCTAAATAAAAAAACATAATTGAGATTTATTAAAACATCAGGCCTTGATGCACTCTATAATATCACGTACTTGAAACATTAGAATACTTAAAGTAAGAGGTCTTCGGGCATTAAAGTTGACAGGACACCAAGTATCAAATGCAACACCTATAAACGTGCGCAATAAAAGGAAAATACACATGAATCCATAATCCATGTGATTTAACATGTCTGGCAGCTCATTTAGGTCGTTCTTTCACCCCCTCCCCCCACGACTTCTCAGTCGTTATATTCAATGCTGTGTAGAATATGTAAGCAGATGCAAAGTAGGAAATAAATAAGATAGATTCAATAATGTCCGCAAATAAAATAATCTTGAGAACAATTGCACATTAGAACTGTAACTACATAATGTCTGCGGTAAGTTATAGCGGCATGAAATCAATTGTGGTGAGTCCGGCTGCGCCGTCCCAAGTTGGTCACACGGTTGTGTAGCACTGTGCATGCTCTATGCCGCCTTTGATTATTCTACACTTGCGCACACCTACTTAGTGTGGCGCGCATGCACCGTATCATTACCGCCCATACCTGACTTGTTATATTTAATCTAAATACCCCTTTAGTAATGAAATACTTATGGTTTAGTTCAGGCTTTTTGTGTTTACTTAACCATGTAGTAAGATTAAGTTAAGATTTATTCAAAACAAATCTTAAAAGTAATATAGTTGTTCCTATTTTTTTTTTTTTTTTTCAATATGTCTGAAGCAAGAAATTGATTTTTTATGCAATTCCGCTGTTTTATTGTCTAAATATGGGAAATATTTTTCCAAATCCAAACAAAGCATGGATTATTATATTTGTATTCACTTACAGCTACACCATACAATCAAATCGTTTATTTCCAATGATCAACATTTACATTGAAATAGGAATTGTCAATATATTGTATAATATACCATATACTATAGGCCTATTGTATTATCATATACCATACATTATACCATATGATGTATAACATATCACACAGTTATAAAACTACTCTATCATATATTACAAACACATACTTCTTAGTTATATATTATGTTATTTGATGTAATAACAGGTTTTAACTACAGCATACTTTAGATTTATATAACACTATTAACTGGAAATAAGCTTGTCTGAAATTATAGTAGTTAGTTATTATAATATTATTAGGCTAGGGTCATGTTCTAAAAATTCTTGAATACAATAAAAAGGATTATTATTGTATAATTAGCCATTTATACAAACTATTTTTAAATTGTGCATAAGGAATGGTCCGAGCTGACTGGGGAAGTTTATTGAAAAATTTAATTCCATTGACTTTGTAAGAATTTGAAGATTTAGTGCATTGGAATATCAATAATATTGTTGTAACGGGCATTATGATTATATATGTCTTTTCTAATATTTAAACTGTTCAAACTAGCTTAAATGTAGAGTAATACTTGGAATATGTACAGGTTATAAATAGTGAGAATATTTAAGTTTTTGAAAATAAGTCGAAAAGGATCTAAAGGACCATCTCTACACGAGGTTCTAATAACCTTTTTTGTAGTAATAAAATGTCATGTACATGACAAGAGTGGCCCCATAATAACAATCCATAAAAAATGTGTGATTGATAAAAACTAAAATACACTGTTCTTAAATAATTATCCAAAATGTTTCTAAGTTTCCAAATCAAGTAATTTACACGACTTATTTTTTACAAATTGTATCAGTGTGTGTTTGCCAATCCAACTTATTGTCTAAATGTAAACCTAGTAATTTTAAAGAGTTGGCATCTTCATTTTTTGAAAGGCTTAAAATAATGTTCTATGTTTTTTCTCTGTTGCAGTGTAGTCTGTTGGATGAAAGCTAATCAATAACTCTATTATGTGAATCTATCATTAATGTATTGAGAACTTCTAAGTTGTGTGAAGTCAGTAGAGTTACATTATCTGCATAGATAATATATTGGGTGTTAAGGCATAATGGCAATCATTTATCATGACTGGGAATAAGAAAGGCCCCAGGACAGAGCCCTGTGGAACCCCCAGACCAACACTTAATACTTTTGAATTTTGCCCTCTTACAGAAATATACTGCTTTCTACCAATGAAGTAGGATTTGACTAAGTTGATTGATTTCTCATCCACTCCATAAAACTTGAATTTGTCCACAAGAATGACATAAGGAACACACTCTAACGCCTTAATTAAGTCACATAGCACAAGAGAAACAGTTTCTTTTTCTTCAAATGCTCTTAAAAATTTAGAAGTGCTGATGTTGTTGAATAACCTTCCCTAAAACCAATCTGTTTGTTGTAAATTAAGTTAATTTGAAGAAAGTATGAATTTAGTTGTTTGTGCATAACAGATTCGAGTATTTTTTAAAACACAGGAACAATATATATTTGCCTGTATTTCTGTATTAGTTTCTTATCCCCCCATTTTAAAAATTTTAGATATTTTTAATAAATGTGAGAAATATCCACTTTGCAAGCGGTTCACTAATATAATCGATAGTTCTTTTAACGATGTAATTAGAAATCCAATAATGGCCAAAACTCTTCGAATTTGAAAATTTAGAAACAAGATCTTTTACCTCTGACCCAGTAACTCTCCTCCATTTAAATTCAATATATTGTCTTAGACCCAACAATTGTTGGTGTGGGGGATCAGAATCTGTATTCAGTGTGTGTATCTTATACCAAATTTGTTTAGGGGAATCTATCAAGTATGAGTTCAGCTCGTTTGGATCAAGTTCAGTAGGTTTCCTGTGATATGACATGCCAAGCAGCCTTACACTTGTTGGAAGAATTGTCAATATATCTAGCACACGCCTCCTTTTCTTCAGTAACTAATTGTTTTTTGAATCTTTGTTTTAAATTTCTGTATGCAGTAAAAGCTGCTTGTGCGTGCATTGAACCATTCCTGCCCAGGTTTTTATAAATATCGTAATAACTTGACATACCTTGTCTTAATAAATGTAAGTCTTTAGTGAACCAGTTAATAAGTTTCTTTTCCTGTACTTTGTTAGAACTAAGCACTAATGGCGAACAACAGTGCCATATGTCAATGTAAGTGTTATAAAATGTATCAATTCATTCAGGAACAGTTATTTTAATTAATTTATAATCTTCTAACACAGACCATTTTCTTCTTCTAATAATTGAACAAACTGCTTACAAGTTTAACAATGGTTACAGTTAGACATAGGTAGAAAATTTTAGCTTAAAGAGTGCGTTCATAATTTCTTAATATTAAATTAAAACGTCAATATATACGAAGGTATTTCAAAATTATGATGAAAAATGTTGGAGATGGTTAATCATTCTAAAATAAAGCACATAGTTCCTTCTAACACATCTCCTAAAATGTTATGTTTTAAGTATTAAGGCATGTTTGTTTTATTTCTACACCAAAAATTATAACAAAAGTTCCTAAAACTACTTGTTTGTAATGTTGCATGAATATTTTACTATTTTGGATCTAATATTTTACAAAAAATGAATAAAATATCTTTACTAGTTTAAAAATGGCATCCGTTTATATATTTTGAAATAGTCTTTTAATCAGCATAATACGTGTTGGTATATATAAAGTACAAGTGAACGTCACACAATACACATTTATTACAATATAAGCACAAAATGCATTGATTCTTTTGTGAATGACTCTAGTCTGAGGAAGGTGAGCGTGGTTCAACGAACCAGATCACCATATTATTTGTGCGTTTTGTTCTTATATTGTAATATATTTGTGCATTTTGTGTTTATATTGTAATAAATTTGTGTTGTGTGACGTTCACTTGTACTTTATATATTTTGATGCTGAACTTCATAAAAACCATAGTAAATACGGTACAAATTTTAGACACATAATGAACCACTAACTACATGATACAATTCTGGACAATTTGTTATGGTCAATTCAAAATAACAGAAATATCGAAATTTATTCAAAAAACTTTTTATTATTTTTAAAGCTAATATAGATACCCTTATTAAATAAAGGTAAAGTAAACACTATTAACTGCTGTTCAGACATTAGCTGACTTCCCACTATAAATGAATGCATTATTGAAAAAAATCAATGCAGGATTTATGAATTCATTGTTTACATATTTCCATTGTGTTTGAAACAACGTGATTATTCGTGTATTAATTGAGAAGTTATTAAAAGTTATTGAATATTTTTTTTTTGTTTTTTTTTGTTTTTTTTTGTTTTTTTTTTTTTTTTTGTAAATGGTAGGTAATAATAATATTTATTCTTATTTTGATCCAGCTGACATGCACTTAATGTTTCGACTAGTGTGCTGCAATATTTCTAAAGTTAGATGGTTGTATTAAGAAAACTTCCTTTACCCAATGAACTCAAACGCAAAACAATTTATAATCATACACGAAGTCCTTTTAAACTGACACCAAGTCCTTTTAAACTGGTTCATTTACGTTCAATCAACACATTAATGTCAGTGTCAATGAATTATAATTGCAGAGATTGAGGGCTTGACATTTCTGAAAACCCTAAAAAGAGCTCAAGATAAATTGCGCTGCAGTCGAATTCAGACAATGACAGTATTTGGATGGTTCTAAAAGAGCAACAGTTACATGCGTATCACATTTATTTACGCAAGCCCAAACTCCATTGCTACGTCACTAATCTGCTCGTGTACTAAATTGTGAATTGTTTATTGATAAATATACTGATTGAAACGTTTTATCCAGAGTTTAAATTATTGATCAAGCTCAATTTACAAGGACATCTATTTTTAAGAAGACAGATGTTATACCTCTTCAGTTGTGACAAAATACTGGTTTACGCACGGTGAGAAGCCTGCACACTATATTGATCATGTCCGTAAACACCTATATCATACTTTTCTAAATCGATAGATAGCTTGAGGAGATTCAGTTCAATGGTCAGCAAGGTCACCGGACCTAAATCCTTTGGTATTTTACCTATGGGTCATTTGAAAACCTTAGTGTACTCTTCTCCAATCGAGAACCTTGAAGAATTATGATTGTAAATCTGTAATGGGATGAAAATGATCAATATTAGGCCAAGAATCTTGAACGAATAAGGTACCAGGATTTTGAATATTGTATAAAAATCACCTATCATCCTTCAGGTTAAAATTCATATTTATCTGTTATTTGCTAACCAAACATAATAACTAATCGAGGTGTCAAACGTTATATCACGTAACATGTTGTGTTTTATGTATTTTATAGTTTAACGACATCTACTATGGCTTACATTAAATGTAGCATCAGAAGGTTTGAACTGTCACCACTTTGAAATTGGTAAAGATACTTTATTCATAACTTTATGAACAACTATAACTTTATAGTTATAAAACAGTCAAATAGTCATGGAAAACTACAATCATGTATAGGCCTATTAGGGAGCTTTTGAGTAATGCGTTTTTGCATAAGAATCACATCCATACATACCAAAATGAAGCATGTGTCAATGTATCGTATAGCTGTTACTGAATATAAAATATAACAGTCTATGCTTTATGAAGATTGGGAAAATTTTTTACCGCATTTAGTTTTCAGTATATCACATTTAAAAGAGGTCCATAACAAATTTTACTTTATACTATCAAATTACATAAGACCATTGAACAATAACAAAGCAAGAAAACGTTAATGATTTTCGTTGATTTAACTAATCATGCACTACTTAAAAAAGGTTTAGGGTGCGTTTCCATTTCAAAGTCTATTTAAAATTCATTATATTTATTCAACATATGTTTAAAAATCAACAAAAGTAGACATATATTTAAAAACAATATATAACCTAAAAACTATGTATGACAAACAATCCTTAGTAATTGGAAAACCCCACAAAATAATTGTTAAGGTCTGTAATATTTTTTTTAATAATTCGAAAAATAAACTTCCCGTTGTACTTTCAAAATTATCAAAACCATTCAATAAGTTTAAAAATTATAGTAACAACTCAGTGAATAAGGCATCAGAAGTTACTGTAAAGGCATCATAGTGTTAGAGTAAAATTCCAATTTGATCTAATTGTTATTACTACATTAGTAGCATCAAGTTTACACACAGTCCTGCGGCTCATGTAAACTGGCAAGTAATCTAGTTTTGTTGTTTACAAATAATTTGAAGTATCGTTTTTAGTTGTGATACAAATATTTTGTAAATTTATAACATAATTCAAAACGTCAAATAACTTTATCTTACTTTTTTTAGATCTACGAAATATTGTCTTGTTAATGAATGATGCTAGTTGATGATTATAATATATATTCATTATATCCGTTTTGCATTTAACTAAACTAGCAACAAAAAGAACAAATGTTAAATTAATTAAAAGTGTTCCGAACATTATAGCTTAGCTTTTGAATTCTTAGTTGTTCCAAGTTGAGGTATTGAGCGGTGTTCCAAGCAAAGTTTCCTCTTCAAAAGCCACTCCACCCACACCGTTGAAAACAAATGATCTGTCACCCCATGTTGTAATCACCGCCACTCTGCTATTCTAAACATGCGATATGAGCGTCTCTATAATTATTGTAATGAGCGATTGAAATACGGAAAAACACAATGGACACTTCATTCCAGCAGAAATATGAACGCCGGAGCGGGCGGGGCTTGCTGGGCGGATCTCGCCAGGAAACGGCTGTGTTTACATATTCATTACGGTCTAGTATTCCTTAAAATAGGTCTATTCCTGTGCAGTTTGTGAGTGCAATCTCGACTCAATCTAATTAGGAGTGGCCATATTTATGTATGTGGTGGTTGCAAGGACGACCCACTCAGGCTCTGCTGCTACTATCCAGCTTCATCCTACGGCTACGTGACTCCACATTTTCATTATTGGGGGTTATAGATATATATCGTATGGTTTGTTGGCAGCTACCATTTGTTAATTATAAAGCTACGATGTACATTTGGATAAATATCCAAAAGTCGTGATAATGTATTCATTGAATATAAAATATAAAGTGATCTCCTGTACAAAGCCAAGTCCAATCCATCGAGCCATCTAAAACCTGCCTCACTGATTTTGTTTATGCTGAGCAATCCCTCCGTAAAAGAGCGCAGGGGGCACTCTGTAACTATATGATCCATTGTTTGGATAGACTACCCGCAAGCACATGACTGATCTACTGTCAATCTCCATTTATACTTCCAGTAATTGTATCTGCCAACGCCAGTTCGGAACCGATTTAACAGTGTCCACTGCCTACGAGGGAGGTTCATCTTACCTACAAGTATTGACGGATCGTTAATAAGGACCATATTATGGCCATCAAAACTGTTCCAAGCTACAGCCCAGCTGGTATTGGGCAAGAAGTTTGATCAGCTCAAATGGAAAGCAGTACGTAGAGGTGGGTTTCGAGATTTTAAGCGACCGTTCTGTCGTGGGAGATCCTGTATAATGGGTAGATGCGGGGCATTCCAGATCATATTGAATTCTTTGAGTAGTGCCTCCTGACGTCTTATCTCTGGAGGAGCTATATTGCACAGCATTGGGAGCCAAGGAAGTGGAGTTGACATTAGAGTGCCACTAATAGCTCTAATGATCCTACTAAGTTGGACATCGACCGCTTTAGAATGAACACTATTTAGCCAAACGGTAGCTTTTATTGAGGATTGAATTATTGTCTTGAGAGTCAAAGACAACTAATGTGTTCAGGTTTTAATCAGGGTATCCGGCATTGATTTAGCCCTACGCACCCTCAATCACCCTGCAGGCACATAGAGTGGGATTTGGGCTGCGGGACCTATACGGGAATGAAGGAAATGTCCTTGTAAGGGATTGACTATGGTGAGTCACTTTTACATTACGTGAAAACAATATTGGAGAATAAAGTGGTATTGGTAACCAGTCATTGGGATCTGAAACAACACCAAGCCTATGAATCACATATTGTATTTGATGATTGGCTGTTACTTTCTTTTTAGAAGGGGTAAGAACTGTATTCAGCTTGATCATGATTTAGGGCAAACTTAAGAAAGTATCGTTTCACATGCTTACAAACTTTTAACTCGCTATATATATGATAGAAAAGGAAATATACAAGAAAGTCGATATCGAGTTTCAAAAAGGAAAATAATTCTACAAAGTTATCTTAAGTATATAAAAAATAAAAAAAGTATATATACGCAAATTAAATCATTAGCATATAATAAGCTTTGTTTGGTTTAGTTAAGTTCAATAATTTTATCCCACCAATGTATTATTACAATCAGCAAAATAAATTCAGTATGAAATAAATAATCATATGGAACTCAACTATTCACATGAGATTAAAGGTAATTAAATCAAAATACAATATTGTGTTATGTTTGCTGTCGTTGTACACACAAACATGTTTAGGCTTGTATTTAATTTTAAACGTAAGTATAGTAAAAAATCCTTAATAACATTCAAAGGGATCATAAAATGTCCCTTTGGAAGAAAATTAAATGTGCAATGAATGAGCTATTGAGAACGAACTTACTATTATAAAACACTGTTTAAATAGCAACTGTATCCAAAGCATCCCGCACTCGGATAGTCATAAATTGTGACTATCAATACTGTCTTACTATTAACTTACTTCCTTATTTTAAAAATAAGTTTAGTTTCAATTATTTTATCACTGAATCTTTAATACTAAATATTTATTCGATCAGCAAAATGTCAAACACCAAAACATGGCGATAATGATTTTCGAATCTGAGTATATTATAGAGAATGTAGTTACTTCTATGTAAAGTTTTGATAAATGTTTAGTAAAATATATGTTGGTAGTTAACATATGATATAAGTCTGTAACATGTTTGATCAGTATTAAATAAATATCAGTAAAAATATAACTATTTCTCGTTTCCAAAAACCTACGTCACCTTCAGTGATATTAGTTATCATTATAAAAGTCTAAAGATGTTATGCCAATTTATGAATCGTAAGCATTTCATAAAATTAACGTTAATGTAATATTCTTAACCTATATGTGCAACGATCCCAACACTTATGTAACAAACACTAGCATATATCTAGAACAAATTACCACATTTGAAATACCACCATCAATGCAAATTGCATGCAGAATTTCCCTTGAAACATGAGCTAGAGCTGGTAATGAAGATAAGGAATAAAAAAATATAACTGGACATGATGGCCCTGTCCTATTCCCTCAACAGAGAGGTATGCACGCCGGCACCCACGGACTGCCCACAGCCCAGATTGGATATCAAATATATTACATCTGCGGCAATAAACCGCTCCTTATATCATAGTTAGCCACGCGTTTTCCATGTTTCAGAATGTTTCACACTGCATCCGTTACAATCGGCCAGTAACACATTATTATACCGCACATAATAACAGCCGTTCCGTCACAGTCCATTGCAGATCTCATCTTGTTTGTGGAGCCCTGTGTTTTCCAGATTATTGCAAATTTAAATTGATATGATGTTGAAATTTTCTAAACAAGACATGCGCAAATTAAATTGTTTGCACATCGGTGATGTCAGAATGAATTTAAATGGCTGACCCTGTACAGTGCGTCCTTGAATATCAGAGGACATAACCGCTTGAGTTTGTCTGCACCTTACAGAATAGAATCCAAATACTTTACCTTATTATTTACTTATTTCCTATATAATAACAAAATGTTATATTATTTATTGTACGTTATTGCTGGAGTGACTATCGAAGCAGGAATTACAATCCCTGCTCATTCCTTGAACGTATATGACTACTGACGGCCCTCCCAATCACCCGTTGGACGTACATTCCTTCTTCCCACCCTCCATTTGGACGTCCACTACCACTGATGGTCTTCCCACTTAACCGTTGGACCTGCAGTACTACTGATGTCCATTCCACTCACCCTTTGAACGAACATAGCTAATGATGGCTCCCCACCAACCTTTTGGACCTACAATACTACTGATGTTTCTTCCACTCACCCTTTGAACGAACATAGCTAATGATGGCTCCCCACCAACCTTTTGGACCTACAGTACTACTGATGTTTCTTCCACTCACCCTTTGAACGAACATAGCTAATGATGGCTCCCCACCAACCTTTTGGACCTACAGTACTACTGATGTTTCTTCCACTCACCCTTTGAACGAACATAGCTAATGATGGCTCCCCACCAACCTTTTGGACCTACAGTACTACTGATGTTTCTTCCACTCACCCTTTGAACGAACATAGCTAATGATGGCTCCCCACCAACCTTTTGGACCTACAGTACTACTGATGTTTCTTCCACTCACCCTTTGAACGAACATAGCTAATGATGGCTCCCCACCAACCTTTTGGACCTACAGTACTACTGATGTCCATTCCACTCACCCTTCGGACGTACTAATGATGGCTTTCCACCCGTCTTTGGACTTATATTACATCTGATGCTCCTCCCATTTACACGTTGGACGTAAATGGTTAGTTAAAGTTTCCCAACCATCCTTTGGACCTACACTACTACCGATTTTCATTCCACGTACCTGTTGGACCTGTATGATGGCTTCCCACCCACTCTTTGAACCTTCACTACTACTGATATTTCTCCTACTCACCCGTTGGAAGTTTGTGGGTAATGATAGCTTCCTACTCATGCTTTGGACGTACATGTTTTATGATGTTCTTTCCAACCCCCCCCCTTGGATGAACACGGCTAATGATAATCGTTCCATCCTCCCTTTGAACGTATATGGCTAATGATAATCTTTACACCCTTCCTTCAGACGTGCACCGCTAATGATGATCCTTCCACCTTCCCTTTGAACGGACACGACTAATAGTGATCGTCACACCCTCCCTTTGGACGTACGCGGCTAATAATGGTCTTCAAATCCTCCCTTTCAACGTACACGGCTAATGATAGTTTTGCCACCCACCCATTTGACGTACACGGCTTATGATGGACGTCCCACCCTCCCTTTGAATGTACATGGCTAATGATGATCTTCCCCTCTCTTTGGACGTACATGGCTTATGATGGACTTCCCACCCTCCCTTTGAATGTACATGGCTAATGATGTTCTTCCCCTCTCTTTGGACGTACATGGCTTATGATGGTCTTCCCACCCTCCCTTTGAACGTACACTGCTAATGGTGATCTTCCCACCCTCCCTTTGAACATACACTGCTAATGGTGATCTTCCCACCCTCTCTTTGGACGTACACGAGTACTCTCAATCTTCTTACCCACCACTTCTGATGTTTAAATACCCGAGGCATCTATTGTACGAAATCGTTCAATTATAGGAGTAATAGTACTTAAACTAGAAAATATTTTTTAATATTAAACTTACTAGTAACAAACTTTTTAATAGCACATAAGCAATATTTATTTGTAATATCCAGAATTTGATTCGAACACATTTTGCAATTTGATTGTCAATGCGTGAGTAATTAAAGAAGACTAAATAAAAATAAAAAAACGTCAAGAAATAAATAACTCCCAGAACAATGTGACATCTATAATTCTAATAAATTAAGTCGATGATTAGAATTTATCATGTAATAGAGGTATGTCATCCCTTGTCCCTTACTGCAAAATTAAGTGCCAAGCGCCGTTCCACGCCAGCATGCAACTCGCATACCAGCACCACTCATCCGGAATAAATAACGTGGAAACCTTTTAAAAAGCGGGAAATGCTAACTAAACATCATAAATTCACATTTGTTCATTTCGTTGCATTAACGTTCCTTTCATGTACTAACATTTTATGGTTTCCTTTCATTAAAGGTATTTAGATTCATTCATTATTTAAGTTTTCATTCTTTATACAGTGTTCGTATACTTGCTGGTTGTAACTTTTATTTTATACCGATGCATATAGCGCCAAAAGGAGTGCTGAGTATGTTTTTTGCACTTGTAGGTTACATTTATGTGAATAATACCTAAATTGATTGCACATGTTAAAAACATGTAAAGTTATACAAGTGATTTTTCAAATTAATGAGGCTTACAATAGTCTATTTAATACAATATATTCGCTGAACAATGTTACTGGCTTCTTTAAAGAAAATCTACTTATAATGAAAATATTTTCAATGCCTTAATGTGACATTAGTATTGTTAATGTGATCTATACAATAGACATACATTTAATGAACAAGTTACAAAAAATAGCGACAAATAGTAAATATTTGCTACCTCCAGGTTAATATGTCGAGGAATAGTTTGGAAGGGGCAGCTTATTTACCCCTCTCTATTAAGAATTGAATTATTACACCTCCATAAGGTGGGAAAATGCAAAAGGGGGGCTGTTTGATGCTGTGTTTGCATACACGTATAGCTTTGAGAAATAAATCACCATTTTCTTTCTTTTGTTTTTAAAAAAGTAGTGTTTTCAGTATATCTTAGGTATGGGTATAATATGATTTGTAAATTATCGTTATTATATTGTTATTTAATTACAGATATATATATATATGTATATATATATATATATGTATATATATATATATACATACAGCTAACCGATAATGATGACCTTGTACTTCTATAATGTCATAAAAGGTCTCATATTTATCAGATAGTCTAAAACATTTTGCTTTTAACAAATATAATACAGATAGTTACAACTACGTATCATAAATATGTGATACAGAACTCCCATACAAATAGGATGGACACTTCAATGTGTAAACAGTTATATTATGAAACATTATCAGTAATTAGATTATAATTATTTAAAAAGCTTGACAAACAAAAATGGTTTTAGGTGGCGTTGAATATTTTATTACAAATTAATTTTAAAAGGATTAATTACGCTTAATCATTTACCTAAATAAAGGAAAGGTTCCTGAGTTATGTAATTGACAAAACACTAGATGTACTACGCTGGCTTTGGCCTGCATCTTTACAATCTTGTTCAGTTCTAGTTGGAGAACAAACATTAATTGTTAAATGTAAAACTGCCTAGGAATAAAGATTGGAAATATGGGAATGAGTTCCATGAAACTTTAATTAGAAATACGGAACACAAATGTACTCTTTTCTTTTTCTTTCTCTCCATTTATTTAAGACAAAAATAACACCATTATCTTCTATTTTATTGTGAAGCGACTTTCCGAAAAAATAATTGAACATTCCAGTACATAAAAATTAGGTAATAATACAGCATAACCATGCTGGTTAAAAGCCTACATTTCAAATATGCTACACGAATTATTGGTTCTTTTATTGGCCAAAAAATAACGACAATATGCAATCACTCTCCTCTCCAACAGACTCAAACTACAACCATGTCATTTATTTTGTTTTGTTCTATCTGTATAGCTATACCGTGTGTTAAGTATAGCAAGGGTTGGACATTAGTTACTCCAACTACAACCATGTCATTTAGTTTGTTTTGTTCTATCTGTATAGCTATACGGTGTGTTAAGTATAGCAAGGGTTGGACATTAGTTACTCCAACTACAACCATGTCATTTAGTTTGTTTTGTTCTATCTGTATAGCTATACCGTGTGTTAAGTATAGCAAGGGTTGGTCATTAGTTACTCCAACTACAACCATGTCATTTAGTTTGTTTTGTTCTATCTGTATAGTTATACCGTGTGTTAAGTATAGCAAAGGTTGGACATTAGTTACTCCAACTACAACCATGTCATTTAGTTTGTTTTGTTCTATCTGTATAGCTATACCGTGTGTTAAGTATAGCAAGGGTTGGACATTAGTTACTCCAACTACAACCATGTCATTTAGTTTGTTTTGTTCTATCTGTATAGCTATACCGTGTGTTAAGTATAGCAAGGGTTGGTCATTAGTTACTCCAACTACAACCATGTCATTTAGTTTGTTTTGTTCTATCTGTATAACTATACCGTGTGTTAAGTATAGCAAGGGTTGGACATTAGTTACTATAGAATATAAATGGGTTCCTTAGATTCAAGCTACTCATGAAATTGATTTGATAGTTGCATTGACTGTTATTTATATCAGCGACCACTAGGAAATGGAACTGTTTGATTGTATTTTGCTGAATATTATTGTTTTACATTCAATAAAAAAATTTAAAAAATCGTGTAAAACGATTACCTTGACATTTGCATAAGAGTATCTAATGTATAGTGTGTTACTTTATCTAGTACTGTAGAGCCAACCAAAATTACTTTAACATTGATTAGATTGGGACTAAAGTAACTTAAAAAAATTACTTAAAGTTGATTAGATCGGGTCTAAACGCACCAGAGACCTCGTGACCATCGTGATCATGACCCAAAGAAACACAGTTCATGCTTTTCACTGCAACCTTGACAAATACCATTTGATATAGTCTAACTATGTGTTTAATATTTACTAATAGAAATATAATACATAAAATAACTTTTTCAAATCGTCTTTAGAAAAAAAATCTCTCTTTCCCAGATAATATTTTTTCCATGGAAGAATTATAAATTAAAGTTATTATTGGATTGTTTAACTATGAATGGAAAATAATTAGGGAACAATAAATTAAAAACACGCTTTAAAGTTCAATATTTACTAACCAATTAGAAAATAAATATAAATATATATATATATATATATATATATATATATATATATATATATATATACATATATATATATTTATTTACCTAAACAACACAATTTTGAATAAATTAATTCTAGATATTCAATCACAACGTGAAATAACATCCTCTTGCAAAACCACATATAAACACTGTTGATCCTATGACACAAATCATATTCTGCAAAATAGTGATATAATTTTAGAGTGTGCGAGGTGATTGTAATTATCAAGGGATTATTAAAGTATATAACTTTATACAAATCTCATAAACATTGATTATTTTAGAATAACATTTTAAATCAGGGAATATTTTTTTAAAGATTTCTTGATACGCTGATGTTTATTATTTAAAAAATAATATATAACCTCGCATGTATAGTCTTTTTATTTGAGTGAATTTTCTATGGTAATGACAACAGTTGGCCTTCTAATATATTAGTTCCTAGCTAACCAGGTGGTTTGTTTTGTCTGCTACTTTATTTTTCCCCCCAGTAACTTAACAACCTGAAAACCTCAAAATTTTTCATTATTTTAAATTAATAAATGCTGAATATGAAAAATGTTTTTATGGTTAAGTAATATTATTTTGATTCCTTTCATTATTTTTATATTAGAGAAATTGTTATTTATTCACGTTAAAGTAACAACAAACAAAACGTGTTCTTAAAAGTAACAAATTGTTTTAAAAATTGGAGAACTAATAATGACATTTATTTTACACTATTTTAATATTCATTTACGAATTCATTTTTCTCTTGGAAATTTAAAGCCTTCGTTTCCAGTAGAGACGGCTTGCAAGAAGTAAATAACCGAACTCGCTACTTAGCAAAAGCAATGAACATAATTTAGTGAATTTATTTCTTGCTATTATACAAAAATGTAATGGTGTCTGTGTGTGTGTGTGTTTTACACAATCACACTGAATGTAAATTATTACTGAATGCAATAAGCACAGTATACATCAACGTAAACCCCGTACGAAGGACGGGTTCTCTGCTAGTTGTAATATAAACTCATAAAATAGCAATGCTACAAAGTAAATTCAATATCTTTTATAAAAATAAGTCGCATCTTCTAAAAAGACCATAGTACAAGGAAACAATTATTTATGTATTTTTTCAAATTAACTAAATATTCAAATTATTTTATTGTAGGTTGACATTACAAATTTACAAATAAACTCGTGTGATCATTATTCAACGGAATGTATAAACGATGAAAGTCAAGAGAGCAGTAAAATAAAAAAAGTTCTGGGGTAAAAGTCTAATGCAATAAGTAGATCCACATAAATATATCAAGTGACATTAGTGGAGTCAGCCCCATCCCTTGTAGAGTGCCAAGCGCCGTGCCGCGCCAGCATGCAACCCGCACACCAGCACCACCCTTCCGGATTAAATAACTCGGAAACCTTTTTAAGCCGGAAATGCTAACTAAACATCATAAATTCACATTTGTTCCTTTCGTTGCGTATTCTCCTTTCATGTATTTCCATATTATTGTTTTCTTTAGCTAAAGGCGTCGAGATATATTCAATAAGTGAGGTATCGTTCTTCAAATACTTATAAATACTATAATTTCACTATACTACTATATACTATATTGTGAAGCTCAATATCTATAATAGCTGACAGTTTCGTAATTATTTTCACTTCTATAAAAAAAAATTTTCAATTAAAACGATTGAAAAAAGCCACACAATTTCCTACGATATTAAAATGTTCTACTAAAAATGTATGGAGGTACTTTATTTATTAATTTGCTCCCAATGGTAAAGCCACAGTTTAAATAATAATACACACTTTAAACAAAGATGATAAAAAACATTAGATAAAGTCCATAAAACAGATAGCAAGTGGCTGGATTAAAAAAATAACAAGAAAAACTGTCGAAACATACAGTATTGACAATAACTATGCTAACTTGTGAGTGTAATGCTAACACTCGTAGTAATCATCAACAATTGACCAAAATAACAAATGAAAGAATCAATTAGGTGTACAGTATTATTCAGTTAATACTTGAATAAATCCACTAGTAGCACAACACTGCCAAAGTAATTAATTTATAGCCTACAATAAATATGTATTTAATATTTAGTGTTTTTTTTATTGATTTTTACAAGATGATCAAGAATAAATTGAGTATTGTTTCAAGGATGAGATGATAAGTTAAAAGCTAAAACGCGTAGTTCAAGAGGATTTTCAGGATCACTGATAGATTGAAGGTAACTAACCTATAATGAGTTAAACATTTATGTTTAGATGTTATTTTTTCTTAGATATTGATGTTTTACGTTCAATAGATGTTTTTCATCAGTAATTTTTTTAGTTTCATTACATTAAATATATTTTAAGTCTTCGTTACACTTAAAATTTACTTATTTTCTAATATTGAGTCAGTACCAGTACAAATGCTACATTAATAGTCTATGGAAGTAACATTAGTAGTATATTTGTATTTAGTATATAGTGAAAATTGTATGAGTTGACAACCATATTGTTTGTTATTTTGTATTTCCAAATGTATTTTTAGTTTTCGTTAATCTGCAACAAACCATTAACATGCAATGTGTATTTGAACCCTAATATACATTAAATCTTTGAACATATTTACATAGATACACTCTTAAATTAGAAGCCATATATGAATTTGGCATAATATCAAGCAATTAGAAGTCATCGAGGCATTAATAGTGTCTCGCGACCTTATTAGCTTCGTATCGTTTGCCAATCTCGTGCCTCGCAGAACACTCATGTCTACCTTTGCGACGCACTCAATGCAACTTCAGATCTCTTCATGCACCAATTAAGCAGATCTATCGAGGCGTGCCTTTCCACATCAGAAACCATCTTTCCACTTAGGCAGTATGTTTCGATGCAATTAGCAGTAGCTTTAAAAAAATAGTATTCCTCAGTTGCATTAGTCTGAAACTAGTAAATTCCAGGAGGAAGACTACGCTGGAGTCGTTTAATGAGCGAGTGTAATTCTCCAGCGAAATGTAAAATTAAAGGGTCGGTTTTGTTAGTGACTCACGCCTTTAGGCAGCGATGTGTTCACGGCTCCAGGGGTTGGGGATTTGTAGATGGGGAGGAGCCCCTTGTCACGTAGCTCGGACTTTTAATGAACATGGTGTGTTTAACAGTTGTAATTGTTGAATAATTAGAGGGTGTAACATTTTGTCGTAGTATTCCTTACGATCTAAATACCTTAGAGTACTTTTGCTAACAAAATGATAGTCATCGAAGTTCGACAACGTCTCTGGGCTTTGTAAATTATATACAAACATTGCCGATGTTTCAGCTACATACAGACAGCTCTATTCAGGGCGATACGAATAGTTAACGACTTCTGTGACTTCTGTGTGTTCGTCTCTCCCTGAAGATGGCTGTCTGTATGTGGCTGAAACATTGGCTATATTTGTACATAATGTACATACGCGGACAAATCTCGAAAACCAAAACTTTGTTTGTAATAGTGACGGCTTTAGAAGCCTATCAATAAAGATGTTTACTGCTTATTCCTCCTCCAAATAGAAGAATGCCAAACTTAATTTTGATTGATGTTTATGGATCTTTTACCATAACAACGTTAAAATTAAGAAACCAAAAAGTAAAAAAGCCCACATTTACTTTAATTTAAACGGAAAACAGTAATTTTATTTGTTAGATTGAAAAGTCTTAGCATATTTATACATCATAACTCAATGGTTTATTTAATTAATAATGATGATAATAATTCTTGAATGGGTCCACAAAAAACATTCCTGCTAAAATTAGTAACTAATAGATTGGGTTACAACGTTGTTAGTTCCAGCACTCGTTTCCAGAATTTACCACTGAAGTCGTAGCTTCCCAATAGGTTCTCAGTTCGATCCTAATCAGAGTCATAACAAATATTGAAAGGGATCAGCTGATAACCACCGGCTTTTCGTTTGACATTGGGCTATTAATTAATTATAACTTCTAAGGAATAGCCGGCCTTAGTTTGTAACAATGTACATTCACTCATCTACACTCATCACACTCATTCTAAATCCATATTTGCCCATATCTTGGCGATCGGTGTCTTACGAATAAATAAAAATAAATAAATAAAAAAATGATTACTTCATGATAAAAACACCTGGTTACTTCAGGTCTACCGTAACCAATTTAACCCCAGCCCAGGGATGAAATCCGAGAAGACTATAATTTACAATACAATAAAATATTTTCATACAAATGAAAATGAGTTCATCGTATACATTTAACATTAATCTACTACTAAAATGTACTAATTTTTTTAAATAAAATATTGAATCGAATTATATGATAATTCAATAAATATACGCTTACGTAGTGAGTAACTTATATAAATACAATATGTAAAAGATACATATCGTAAAATATTCACATAGAAAACATGAAAAATAAATAAATAAATATACTCGTTGGATAAATTCTAAATAGGTTCAATGTAACGAAATAATTTAATTATAAATGTTTCAGCAACCAATGGCCGTACTATTATATTTTTTTTAAAAACATAGTGCTTTAATTTTTAACATACACCATAATAAAATTAAAAACATGACTTAAAAATAAATCTACACTCTGCTTGCCATAGTTTTAAAGCCAAAGGGCACCTTTCCTGTATCCAGCTTCCAGGATGTACCACATACTACGATTTAGAATCCATAAGAGAAGATATTCATTACGTTTTGTGACAAAAGGATACTTGGCGAAAACGTCTCGAGTGTCCTTTCAAGCAGAAATGTAGAACTTAATCCATACTATCGTTCTATAACTATAGCTATCGTTCACAGTTTTATTATTATAGTGCATTTAGTTCCTTTAGGATCACAAGGAGGAGTTTGATCGATCCCCTGGTGACAGAATCTATGAATACACACCAGCTTTGTAAAAACTACACGTCATATATAATGACGATATTGCACAATATTTCATCCTCTTCATGCTTCGAGACACAAAGATCATGGGGATGGTTTAATTATGATATATGTAATGTTGTCTCGCAGTTAATAACTATCAGCCAAGTTTGGGAACCATTAGAACAACCCTTAAATATCACTGACTATAATATGTATTTCTACCATAAAAACATACAATAATGAACCGTGCAAAAGACTCCTTCAAGTGAAGCAATATGAACTTGTAATGCCATAACCAATTGAAGAACAATAGTTTATTTTAAATAATAGAAACAGTACTAAATAATTGGTTACAATCGTCCACTTTTCTTCCTAAGAACTTGGAATCTGTTCGGCTATGTGTCAGTAATGTTAATATGGAATTAAATACATAAGATTTGTTTTTTTAATGAAAGTACAATTAAAATTGACTGAACTGTTTTAAAATAAATTTAGCACGATTAACTTTACCTATGAAAGGTAATCTGCCTTGGAACTAGTTAAGGCAGGATTAGATACCTTTCTAAGTTAACGAAAAGTAGCAGAGAATAAAGCTTTAAAACAAATTATGAATTATATTCCAATCAATTGCTCTTAAAGATAAAGGCTACAAGCTTATAATTGTTGTAATGCCTTCTTAAAATCCTTTAATATTGCTGAACAATTACTGAAAAGATCTATAAATTTGTAGAAAAAGGATGTAGAAGCTTCCTTCAAGATGGAAGAATAATAAAAGAAAGTACAGGATGAGTTCTGTTATGACAGCAACCAATTATTGATGATGACTTGCTTTGTGCATCAATAGTAATAATTTAGACATAAACTAGTTAAGGGTCACTAAGTTAATATACAGAATATCGCAGTTTTACCTAAACAGTTTTGAAGTAAAGTAACGAACGGGGTTCTGTCTAATGCAAGGATTACAAGGGATGACAAAAACAATCTATGATTACTAGCTGTGGTATTCATCTAAAATAGTAAGAGGATCACTAAAGCAATAGCTACAGTCGTGCACTGCCCTTGCTAAGAACTTGGGGAACTTTTGGTTTTGTTTCATTAATATTAATACTATTTTTCTATGGGCAAAATTGAATAATTTTTGTTGTTTTAAAAATAATTAATTAGATAAAACTATACTAAAAAACAATTTTAACGTATAAGTAGCTTTAGTTAATATAGACCACAGAGAAGAAATGAACAGATGTCGAATGCAATAGTGCTGTAAATGTGTGTCGATTTAGTGTCTATAGTAGTTATTTCTCAAATATGTTATGTGGGGACAGGGCCAATATCTTGTCAGCTCCACCCTTCTTCTCCCCGAATCCACAAGGATAAACGTAGTAATTATTACTACAACTGT
This sequence comes from Stictocephala bisonia, assembly GCA_035578905.1. Lineage (NCBI taxonomy): Eukaryota > Metazoa > Arthropoda > Insecta > Hemiptera > Membracidae > Stictocephala > Stictocephala bisonia. The sequence continues at coordinate 1,125,170 of JAQJVL010000075.1, read as the reverse complement.
ATTGAATTGTATATGCATATAAGATGTCAATTAGTTGTAATCTCTAAATAATGATCATGGAAGCACTCGTTGTGTCAATAAGAAAGCGACATCTGTTTTATTCTGTGCCGAGGTCAACGCTGCCTTAGGTTACCTAACCCAGGATTCGATAACATCTAACCCAATGAAACATTTCTAATTTTACGAAACGTAACGTAACCTAATTTAACTGGTATTGGAACAAATTTCGCAAAATATTCTTGCCTATTGTCTTCCAATATAAATGTTACAACCTTATGATTGTCTTAGTAATAATTTAAGTCTGTATAATATTGTTAACAGCCCCCTCCCTCCCAAATCAAACTGTGTAGTAAAATAATATAAAGTTCTTGTGAAAGAATAACTGTCAATAGTCAATGGTGTATGATGGCTCTTGAAACGACAACAAATCAACGATTAAAATTTTCTATAAAGTTGATAATTGCAATCTCACACAGTTTTACGAGTAACTAAAACAATGTAGGTGATTCCTCCTTGGTACAAGGAGGAGGAGGAGGAGGGTGACGATGAATCCTCTAATGGCTGCACACAATCGACGGTTATCAGCCACGTGGCGGGGATTTGCCTACGTGCCGTGAGCAATTAACAACCGTAATCCTCTAATGAATAGCGCCGATCTTGCACAATTCTTGCATGACTGAGAAGGGCTGTCTGGTGATGTGGTACGTCTTGATAAAAGGGGAGAAGTGATGGTTCTGAAAAAAAATAAATAAATTTAAAAATAAATAAATAAAACAATTTAAACATAATAGATTTTAGTGTATTTTTAATACAACTAATTAAGCAAGATGAGCAAAATTAGTGATCGTTTAAACTTAGATATTCCAAAACAAACGAGTGATAAACGCTTAAACAAAGTCATTGCTTTTGAATTATATTAATTTTATTGCCTATTTTAAATTTTTCGTGTAAATTCTATTGTCGTATCTGGGTATTATCACAGATAACCAACTCTACCCAGATAGCTCTCAGTGCACGGTAAAAGCGTGCGCGCTTAAGGAGTATGTAGGCAACACGCACTACACGACCGTGAATTTAGGATGCAACGTTGCTGCATTGAACAAGTATTAAATCTTAATTATTATTATCTTACTTATATTTATTATTGTAATATTCGTTTTTAATATGGTTAGTTGATGAAGTTCCATCTGAAAACGCCGCCCAGTTAACAGCCGCTCGACGCGCTTTAAATCGGACAGTTCATACACTACGACCACTTTTTGGCACGGGGATGAGCTATCTTGGTAGGGTTAGTTATCTGTGGTACTATGTCGGCACTGGTGGCGCAGTGCTGTAACCCAGCTACTTGGGGACAAAGTGTTTGGGAGATTGTAGGCGATAGGTTCCATGCTCGGTTCTCTTAATACCGACACGGCGTCCGTTCAGTGGTTGTCATCAACGTGGACACTACTAAAGAAGTCTGGGGTGCCCATGTTGAATGGTAGTCAAGGTTCAGATGTTGTGAAGGGAAGAGAACTGAGTGTCAGACTTGTCAGTTAGCAGAAAATCAGACCAACACTGAGTGGTTCGGATTCCACGTAAAGCTGTAAGTCCTATAGTTGCCCTGGCTATTGGGCTATTAATAAATAGTCCTTTCTGAGCTAAGTCGAACTCAGATAGTAACAATGACTACACTCGTTCATCTACACTCATCACACTCATTCACTCCTCATATTCGCCCATATCTCTACGATCGGCGTCTTAATAATGAATAATATCCTCTTGAGTGTAAATCATGTTAATGTATTACTTGAGAATATTATGTGGTTTTATATTATTATATATTGTTGGTTAAATGGATATAGATCAGATTAACTAATTGGTTACTGAGTGTGAGTTTTAATTTCAAATTGTTTTTATACATAACCTTAACTATAAATTTTTTAAACATATACATAATTACATACTACTACTTATAATATAAGTCCGCCAATAAACCACAATACTAGAAGTTTGTCATTTTTTTATATTCTTCTCATGAGTTATTTTACTATGTTAATACAAAATCACAATAGATACATATACATTAAATTAATAGTAAGAGTTATAATAACTTGTTAAAATACATACAATATTTACAGTGAACGTAATTACTTTTAGGTACTGTTCGTCCGTATTTATTTATATAGAATTGAATATAGCCTACCTTCTTTATATTGGCCAAGCAATAATATTGTATACTGTACAATTAATTTAGTTTCACATTAATATTGTTATTTTGACTAGTGAATAAGGAATATTATGTTTATTCGATATTTCCTTCTTAACTTTTACTTGTAACTTGCTTAGCTGGGTTCAGCTTAACTAGTTTGGTGTGAGGGTTGTAGCATTGGACCTCAAAGTGAAACAAAGAAACGGATGTATGATAAAAGTTCTTAATTATAAAACAGTATTTATAAAGTTTAAAAATAATGATTATTTTCAATATGTATAAATACTGTTTTTTTTTAATTAAGTACTTTTTACTTGTTCTCATGAAAGTTTTTCAATGTAAGAGCAACATCAGAAACATCTTAACAATGACATAAGAAACATTTGTTATTAAATAGTTAATGAGATCAGTTACCAAACACTGTGCTCAAAAATGTGTGCTAAAAAAATTAATGATTAAATATTGATATGCAAATATTGAAAATACTACGTAGTGTTTGTATGGTATATAGGAAATATAGTTGTATTAAGTAAAAATTACCACTATATATTTAAATAGTAAAATATAAGCTGAATATGGTTTCAAGGAAATTTAAACTGGCAGCACCAAATTAGATAGTAAAATAACTAAACTAAATGTCCATGCGCAATTTCTACTTAATATAATTATTAGTTCAACATAAAAGGGAAACATTGTTCCATACACAAGTAGCCGGCAAACTTACACCAACTATAATGTAAGCCATTAATTTGGATAATTCCAGCACAATTTGCATGCCACGCCAACCCTTTTTGGGCATCCATTAGACTTGAAACCGCAAACCGAAACCAGAGCCGTCCTTTAGTGCTCAAATTGCTCAACTGGATTACTCTGGATCCAACTGTGAATGTCAGAACCCATCGTATCTATCCCTTATCGTAAATTTACAGGTACGATCAGGTTACGTTTCGGTTACTGTTGGTAATACTTATCTAACATTCAAAAATAATGAAAAAAAGTTTTACTTTTCATTTTTACTGTAAAGTTTACCCACCTAAAATTAAAAATTGTTAGACAAATTATAATTCTATTGCAATATTTATTAACATTTCTCACTGCCTCTCTGACAATTAAAAAAAAAAAAAATAAATAAATAAAATAAATTTGTTTAATAGAAGCACATTTTTTACTAAATTCGTAACCATTTTTTCATTCAACACCAAACAAGAAAGTTTATCACCAAAATATTAACGACCCTTTCCGAGAAACCCTTGCTTACAGACTTAGTTTGCGACTTATGTTGATAAACCCAAAGGTGTATACTAGTTAAATCCTGATTATGGCTACATATACGATCAGGAAGATGAGACACAAATTCATTTCTATGAGCAATTAACTAAAAATGCACACTATTGTTTAAATCTGGGCCAAGCGACTATTAAGTAGTCGATGTGTACGGCCATATAATGGCCAAGCGACTATTTTATAGTCGATCGTGTATGTCTCCGCACGCAGCAGTTTTGTCTCCTGTTCTCGTACTCGAATTGCAAAACTAACCACACCATTCAAAAGAGGACGTTCCAGTGGTTTTATTTCATATATAAAACATGTATAAGCTCAAATTATTTACGTACAAACAAATAAAACAAATGGCATAAGTTGTAAACATTCAATGACAACTGTGATGAAGGTCGGCAGACGACCAAAATACGTCATTTTCAAAAATTCACTACGAAATGTAGGAAAATGGTATCATGATTCCAATCCCACCTGTGGATAGAAAAAAATGTCAACTACAAGTGTGCAATTGTAAGTTTTTCTCTAACTTGACTCGTTTAGTTGTTGTGAATTTATTTCTAAAAGTACAATTTACAAGCAGAAATATGTCAAAAAACGTACTTTGGCATTTTTGTAGATATTTTATTTAATTGTAGGTTATTAGATTTTTATTTTATACCATTATATTTGGGAATAAATTGTGAACAATTATATTCTTACCGGAAAACAGTAAGATGCTATTTTGACAGTTAGTTAGTCCAATGAAAAGGTCTCATTCTTGTCTTTGTATGTGCTCAGCTCAGCTGTCACTTTGTGAATACGTCTGTTTGTTTACTCGTCATCCCGCCATTGTTGAAGTGTTTACTGTTCTGTTTTCATGTTATTAGTACCTTTTATTCATATTATTGTTATAATATAATGAAAGTGAAGTGTTGTGGAGTGTTCTAGTGGATTGTGAAATTGTGTAGGCTAGTAAATATAATATATTTTATTTATTTCTGTTCATCATACTGTAATTTCTTCAAAATTCAGATAAAAATCAATTTATAACTTCTAACATCAATACATAATATCTAGGCCTATTTTGAACATTTTACTCATCACTGAACATTATAAATGCACTAGGCATATTTTATATTTCTTTTTTAGTCCATGCCAATAGCCTAGACTGAAAAATGCCGATTGAAAAATGTTACCATTTTGCGAATAAGAACACACTTTTTCAACAAATTTTGATAAAACACCAAATAATCTGTATATTATAAAACTAGAATAAATTGTCTACTTTTTGTATATTTTAAAATTTGTATTACTAATTGTTATATATTTTTTAGACGTCTTTGAAAATGCAGAATTTTTAGAAATTTTCCAACGCTCATACTTTATTCCTAAACTTATTATTTTTTTTAATTTTTTGGTTGAGATTTTATATCGAACCCTGCATATTTTCTTTTTATTTGGCTTATATTAGACAGATTATTATGTAATATATTGGTATTATATTACATTTCAAATTTTTTTATGGTCATTGAAATATTTATGTCAGTTTTTGACAAATTGACGTGTACAGATTATTTACCAAATATTTCAGTATTATTTGAGATAATTACAAAACCTTTGATATTTATATGTAAAGAAATAGATTATAAATCTTTTATACATGTATTGTTATTAGAGAAAAAAATTATTTATATTTTTTCATGGACCATGCTTTTGAAATTTACATTTTCAATTCGCACATTTTTCGTATTTGTTTGCCCGTAAATTTTTTCTACATGTATATTATATTTTATATTACATACCAATGGAATCCTCAGTTATTGCTAAATAAAATTATATACAACATGATAGGGTTATGATGGAATTTTAGTAATTTATGAATGTTTATGTGCGAGCCTGCAAAACCGACTAAAAACCCCCTGGCCATTAGCAAGTTTTGTATGGGCCTATATAGGGTTAGCGAAAACAAACATGTGTGTAAGAATGATATGAGTTTTATCTTTTCCCTTTTTATTTTCTCTTCCAAGACATGCTTTGTTTCTTTGTCTCTAAAAAACTCAATGTCCACGCTAAATTTACTATGCATTCAATTGTTACGTCAATACACAAATAAAATAAAAGTACTAGAATAACGAAGATTTGATTAAATTGTGTATAAAGTAAGAAAGACCATTACTTTGTATATTTTAAGTTGGTTATTCTTCTTGCTAGCTTGACAATAATATTTATATTTTACTCTATTCCATTCGATTATTCTCATATTTTATGCTATTCTGTAATCTACTTAACTCCATTCCATTCCATTGTATCGCAATCCATTCGTTTCCACTCTATTCACTCTCTAACACTCAATTTCATATCATTATGTTAGATTTTATTCAATTCTATTAGTTCATTAAAATAATATTTTTACCAATTATACTTGGAGTGATAGTTGCCAAATCATGAGAAGAAATTAGCTTGTATGTTGCATCGATAATTCATTATAACAAAACGTTGCCTACAAAACTAAAATGGGATTATATTTGCGGTTGAAAGAAAATGTGTCTTATTGGAGAATGTTTCCCTACTAAAAGCCATACAACATTTAAATGTTATTTCTTATTATTTAACTAAATCTGATCATTAATTAATTCAAATTTTGTGATTGTTTCTAGGACATGAGATCATAATCGTAAGGCAATGAACGTAGATAGCACTAAAACAGTTGTATAATGTTTTAAAGAACGTGTTTCGCGCAAGCAACGTTGCACTTTCCGCAACAAGTTAAAGCTGTGAGATATAATCTGATGACGAGTGGCCAGCCCGACACATCCGGTAAATTACATCCATTGATTAATTGCGAGACACTGACTATTTAATCTCCAACTAACGCCATCCCTTATTTATGGTCACGTTGCACTCGGGCCCGTATTATGTGCTCCCAAGATGGCTGACGGATTATTTCAGCGCCTTATTTACAACGGTTTGGCTAATGCGATTTCTTATTCTGTATTAGCCAACCGGAGGGATTGCACGGCGATCTGTAGGGATTACGGTGGGTATAATTCACGGTAAGTCGCTCGGACCGATGGCCAGGCGAGGGTCTGCATCACCGTCAACTGTGCAACGACTGCTTGAGAGGTCAGCTCTTTGACTTTTTAGGGGGTAATATTTTAAGTTAAATATGAGTCCAAGCAGGATTGACATATTATACTACTCTATCTAATAAAAATAATCAAACAAGCCACAAAATTAAAATTTAATGTCAAGAAGGAGCTCCCGGAACAGTTATGACCAAACATACGTTCCGGTTTACTAATTAAAAATAAAATATAGCATCGCTCACTCTTGGAGGACATGTATCGATACAACACTTAAAATTGCATACGAAATTAAGTTAATTTTAGGGAATGTTGTATTTTAAACTGAAGGATGCTTAATCAACACAATTTCGTTTTAGGATAGCTTAGGCTCGGTTACGTTTTGTTAGGTTGAGTTAGGTAGGGATACATTAGGTCAGGCTAGGTTAGGTTACATTGGGCGTGCTCGAGTTGCGCACTTTTTGACCTAGGGTCCGTAAAGGGATGCTTGAGTTGCGCACAGCTACCTGCAGCCGTACTATTAACAAATTATTAAAGTTTCTAATTCTCAAATAACAAATGTTCATACTGACAATAACTTTCTATATCATGCATTAAATACAATTACTAAATGTTCAATATCATCAATTAAATATAGGGCCTAAATAATAATAATAATTTTTATTGCACCAAACCTCAAATGAGGTATTACAATATATAATATAATAAATATAGTACAAATTTAGTTAAATCTATTTATAAATTACAGTTGAATTTTAAAAAAATCTCAATTTTGTATAAACACTCTTCTAAGAAATAGTCGCATATAGTTTTTTTTTAATTGTTTTATTTCCAGATTTCTTAATTTATAAGGTAATTTATTATAACATTTAATAGCCATAAAATCATGATTTTTTTTGTGTTGTTGAGTTTTTGATTGTTTGATTTTCAGTTGATTCAAATGTCTTGTGTCATGATAATGTATATTTTTGTTCTGAGGAAATTTATGTAAGTTGTTTTGGTGTATAATAAGCTTTTGTAAATGAATAGTGAAGGAAGAGTCATTATATTTAGTTTTTTGAATAGAGGTCTGCATGGATTTTTAAAAGGTAGTCCACAAATTAGTCGAATTGCTCTTTTTTGAATTTTTAATAATTTAACTGAATTTGAAGAGTGGCTCCATAACTCAATATGCTATGAATATGTGCATAGTAAATTTGTATTAGTATATCTTCACTCACATTGTACTTTAGTCTTCTTAAACAGTAGATATCTTTGTTCAGGTTTTGTATCGTGTAATCCACATGATTATTCCAAGATATCTTATGATCAAGGATAATTCCTAAAAATGTTATTGGATTGATTTTAAGGTCCAGTCTCAATTTATTTGAGTAAGTAAGATTTATGTAATGTATTTTGTTTAAATTGAGAATTAATTTATTAGTATTGCACCAATTGATACATTTCTTTGCAGTAAATGAAATCACTTATTCTAATTTGTCATAACAATTTGATGTCACTCCTCAGCATATAAGAAACATTTAATATTTGTGGAGTTCATATTTTTGGGAATATTGTTTGTATAAATATTAAAAAGTAATGAACCCAAAGGAGATCCTTGTGGTACACAATATTTAGTTTCTTTACCTTCTGAAAATTGACCATTAATTTCTACAAATTAAAATCTATGTTCCAAGTATGATTTCATTAATTTTAGTGAATTACTATCAAATCCATAGTAATTTAATTTTTGGAGAAGAATTTCATGATTTATACTATCAAACTCTTTTGAATAATCAAAAATTCTTAAGCAAACAACTTTCCCACTTTCAATATTTAGAGTTCAGTTAGAATTTATACTTTGAACAGCATTAATTGTAGAATGTTTTTTTCTAAAACCGTATGGTTTTTCAGAAAATAGATTATTATCTTCAAAATAAATGTAAATTTGTTCAAACAGTAGTGATTCAAATATTTTTGAAATAGCTGGAACAATAGAGATCTAAGTATAAAACAATTCACAGTGTTTGAAATGTGAAATTTAATCTTGATTATTGACATCAATAAATTATAGTCCTCAAGAAATATATGGCCAATTACTGTAACCTTTATAATTGACATTTCTCAATAAACATAAATTAAATTATAAATTTAAATTATTTTAATTTAATCAGTACAGTATACTTATTCTAAGGAAATTTTAAAGAGTGTTTTGTTACTTTAATGAGTTTAATAATCAATATATTTATCAGTCAAATTAAACTAGTCTAATAGTGAAAACCATTCAACACAATAGATAATGGAATATTTAAAATATTTCTAACAAAAAACGCTTTTGTTTTCAGATATCTTCATTATAACTTATAAAAGATAAAAAATCACTGTGACGTCAATTTATTTATTAACATGTGTGAAAATTCAAGGATAAGGTTTATTCTCCTTCAAGATAGTATAGTCAATCTTGTAAACAAAAATTCAGTGTTTATAAAAAACTACTAGATATTATTATAATGTTTGTATTGTATTTGTTAAAAAACTTTAAATAATATGCAGTAATAAATTTTAATTTATTTAAGAACTTTTTCTGTTACAAAATAAAAAGCTTCTAACAGAACTTACCTATTAATACCAAACACTGTATTTAAGTAACACCAATAACCAAAAAGGTATAAGTACAAAAATACGCAGATATCTGCTTATTCTGTGGTATAAGTTTAGTGATATTCTGTATCAGACCAGTGACAATTCAAGGTATTTGTAATGAGATGTGAGATTTACTGAAATATTTCTTTTGCACAGCTCGTAGTCTATAAGTTGCATTTTTGAGCGGCCAAGGATGGACGGCCTACTTGAGGTCGGTATTGCGCGCAACTCGAGCACTGGATTGGAGCCTCCTCCCAGGGACACTGCAATTGACGCAACTCGTAGGATTGCACATAACTCGTTAACGGCTGTTACGTTAGATTATGAATGAGAGATTTTGATCCAGAGATATTTTGTTACAATCCTTTCTCAGGAAATAATAGAACAGAAATGAGACACTATATATTAGCCAATAACATTACAGTACTGCCCATTTCGAAGATTCCAGTCAACCGTCATGAGAACCCACACCATGTCAAGTATTTTTTTATAGGTATCATATATGAAGAACAGTTTCATTTTATATGAATCTCTTTGGTCAGTGAAAGATAAACGTGGTTTACTAAAATCGATTACCATAATATTTGTAGATTTTGTACTATTGTTAAAATAAGTTTCTGATTTTTGACGTTATTTTATATTGTATTAAAAAAAACCCTACGTTTGAACACCATACTGGAATGATGGAAATAAGGAGTATGTCTGATTCCCAACAGTGATCTCCGTGGGGAGGAGGAGGGGTGTGTTCCTAAGTGACTAGCCCCTCCCTTGACATTCCTCATGGGATTTTTTTAAGTAAAAAGAACTATCCTGGAACTATGAATAACTAATCAGCAACAATTATGGTTATGATAAAACTGCTCGTCCCTAACACCTCGTAAAAAGAGAGTCCATTATTTGGCTTTACGACTGTATAACGCACTGTCTAAGTTCTTAAAAAATCAATTCAAAACCACTTTTATTTCTACAAAAGTACAAAATTAAATATACAAACATAAAGAAAATACAAAATATACTTGACAAACAAAGTTTATAAGCAAAATATCACTTAGTTTTCATAATTTACAACATCACATAAAAATAACTAAAATAACCACTTAAAAATTAAACATATTGTAAAATGATTAGATCTTATCAATGGCTATTTTAGAATCTAATTCCGAAGGTAGAGGAAAAACTAAATTAAGATAAGCAAATATTTTGTCTAATTATGAAAATGACATTTATGAGGGGAAATGAACCTACATAGGCGTCAGAGGTTTGTGCGTAGATTGAAGTTATTTTTTAATTAAAATTAAATGTTCAGTTTAACCTGTAAAATATTAACTCAAGGTACATCTTTTGACATTTTTTAGTAATATATTCATTGTTTTAACCTAACATGTTTATAAAATAAACGTTTCAGACTTTGGTTCATAATGAGCTTTAAATATTAATTTGATTGTTTTGAAAAACTACAAGTACGTTTATCAAAGCCATAAAATCAGAACTTAATAATTAGACATGTGATTCCATAAACATTCTTAGCTTGGTTTAGACCGCCGTCACAACCAAGAATGATGTCCTCAGTACGGGCTTTACAACAGTGCTTCATTCGTGCTCAAGGAATTATAATAAAATTATTTCTCCGAATGGTTGTTGGACAAGCTCAAAGCGGCCGGAGCTCAATATTTATTGCACTCAGAGCCCATTGTCCGCACGACCCTATCTTCGGTATCTGTTATACATTCCCCGCTCCGCTGGACACCGACCTCCGTCACAGGCCCCAAGTTTCATCTTGAGATATAAGATTTACCGCTCAAGGGTAAAATACTGGTTCTCTAGTCTGAACCAATTTACACTACTTTGTTTTACTTTACTTGCCTGTTCACATGGGCCTGCAGGTCTGAGCGTGAACTTTATTGAACAAATGAAGTACTGACTGTTAGCACAGTCGAGGACTCGAACCTTGGACACTCCCTTCCTCAGTCTGAGCCTGTGAAAATAAACCGACAGTAAGAATATATTAATGTTTGGATTTAGTATTTTAAAGCTTTGTAATTCTAAATTGAGGTTTATTTTTAAATCTTATCCAAATTTGTAACGCTTTGTAAAAGACAACGAATCTAACATTTTTGTTTGTTTTTGGTAACAGAAATCAATGTTGTCTCTGCCAAATTTGGAGAACTGTACAGTCTGACCGCATGAAGAGTGAACGTGAAAAAATACACTAGATTGCTCGTGGTGTCAAACATGTTAATGTTTAGTTTAAACACATGGTTTATTGTTCACACTAATGTTTATTTAATAGACAAACGTATGCCATTTGTTATATTAACTGACTAAAATTAGTGATATTTTAAGACTGTGAATTTGATTGAGTATTGTTTTTAAAATTAATATACATTATATTATGGACCTATTTATTTATATTTGCCTTGTTGAGGCTGAAATTAGTTACGCAGTATGTCAGCCTCTCATTCTGACATATTCATTGTTCATTTAACAGTACACTTAAACAAACAGATCCAACCTCTAAGAATATAACAAATTCAACAATAGTAAATAATTTTGTAGTCTTCAGATAAAATAATGACATCGTTCATTTACCTTAGACGTTTGCATTATAGTTTAAAATGTCATAATTATGGTCTCAAATTCAGCCAAGTCTCATAGTTAATTCAATATGTAAATGATAACTTATTTTATGTGATAAACATGGTTTAAAGTTTAAATGAAATAATTAGTTTTTAACCTGGATTAGTAAATATAAATTTAGTATATGTCTTGTAGATTACTTATAGTATGTTATTATTCTCGGAATATATGAAAAATAAAATTTGGAAATGAAATTACATTTTTCAGGAGGCGATGTTAAGGCTACAAAGCCATTCATACCACTTAACGTCACATAACAAAGCGAAATATAAATTATATGTTAATAACTTATTCAGTAACTTAATAAATTCTAGTTACATCAATATGAATTTAGTATTTAAACTTCCAATGATGTATTTATCACCAAATTTTTTACTCAAGAGCCTATTTATTTTTGTTCTTCATTTTCTTCCAATACTCATTAACAAAATGGTGGTTTGCATTGCATAGTTTCGTGAGAAGCATGGTCTCATTTAAAAGAGAAAGGTAGAAACACATAACTCCTAATTAAAAAGCAATTCAGACTCATTTGGTCCCATAAATATTAAGGAAAGAATTAGGGTTATTGTGGCAGTTGGCAAATACAATAAGGCAGTAAAGAAGGCCATGATAAGGACCAGCTAGCCCTTAGCCATCGACGTCATCAGGGGCCATTGTCCGCGGAGATTTGCGCCTTTACGTCTTTCCCGGTGACCCGAGACTGGTCAATGTAAAGGATAGATACATGACATTGAGGTATATGTGAAGGGTAAAGAAGGCCAAGATAAGCGACCAGCTAGCCCTTAGTCATCGACGTCATCAGGGGCCATTGTCCGCGGAGATTAGCGCCTTTACGTCTTCACCGGTGACCCGAGACTGGTCAATGTAAAGGATAGATACATGACATTGAGGTATATGTGAAGGGTAAAGAAGGCCAAGATAAGCGACCAGCTAGCCCTTAGTCATCGACGTCATCAGGGGCCATTGTCCGCGGAGATTTGCGCCTTTACGTCTTCACCGGTGACCCGAGACTGGACAATGTAAAGGATAGATACATGACATTGAGGTATATGTGAAGGGTAAAGAAGGCCAAGATAGCGACCAGCTAGCCCTTAGTCATCGACGTCATCAGGGGCCATTGTCCGCGGAGATTAGCGCCTTTACGTCTTCACCGGTGACCCGAGACTGGACAATGTAAAGGATAGATACGTGACATTGAAAGGTATATGTGAAGGGTAAAGAAGGCCAAGATAGCGACCAGCTAGCCCTTAGTCATCGACGCCATCAGGGGCCATTGTCCGCGGAGATTTGCGCCTTTACGTCTTCCCCGGTGACCCGAGACTGGTCAATGTAAAGTATAGATACATGACATTGAGGTATATGTGAAGGGTATAGAAGGCTAAGATAGCGACCAGCTAGCCCTTAGTCATCGACGTCATCAGGGGCCATTGTCCGCGGAGATTAGCGCCTTTACGTCTTCACCGGTGACCCGAGACTGGACAATGTAAAGGATAGATACGTGACATTGAGGTATATGTGAAGAGTTAAGTTTAATTTAAATTGGAAGATCAATTTCAGGTAAAAATTATTATACGTGTGAGGAACTTTAGCACTTTGCAATATTAGTTTACCACTTTGCAATATTAGTTTAGCACTTTACAATATTAGTTTCGCACGTTGCAATATTAGTTTAGCACTTTGCAATATTAGTTTAGCACGTTGCAATATTAGTTTAGCACTTTGCAATATTAGTTTAGCACTTTGCAATATTAGTTTAGCAATTTGCAATATTAGTTTAGCACTTTGCAATATTAGTTTAGCACTTTGCAATATTAGTTTAGCACGTTGCAATATTAGTTTAGCACTTTGCAATATTAGTTTAGCACGTTGCAATATTAGTTTAGCACTTTGCAATATTAGTTTAGCACTTTGCAATATTAGTTTAGCACTTTCCAATATTAGTTTAGCACTTTTCAATATTAGTTTAGCACTTTCCAGTATTAGTTTAACAATTTTCATGAGGGTATTTCGAGTATAATAAAGATTACGATAAAGTAATTCGCAGGTAAAGTTTCATTAAATACATTTTTAATCTATTATTGTGTAACAAAATTTTTGTAACTAAAAACAAGTGAACGTCACACAATACAAAATGTTTACAATACAAATTGGAACAGTTATAAATATTATCGTGATCAATTCCGGTAGACCAACTTTACAATCATTATATTTTCAAAAATATACACGAAGAATTGTGCTGTTATACCTACATTGTAACAGGAAGTGTTGTGATTCATGTTCTCTTGTTCTGTTAGATGTAAATAGCTAACAAGTGTATGCAAGTAGTATAATCTAATGTAGAGAAAAAAGTGTCTATGTTTATAATAAGACATCTGTGAAATCTATACCTATAAAAGGGAAACACCACTGACTCGCTCACTCATTGCTGCAACTAAAAAAGTACTAAGCCTACGAGGCTGAAATGTTGAAGAGGCAAAGGTTTTATGTTGTAGATGTGCAATAAGAAGGGATTTAGAAAAATTCTTAATAAATCGAAGATGGCAGGCTTTTTAGTGCCAAACATTTTAAATGCCAAAAACAGCGTTTCTCTAACTGGACTATAGTGGCTAATGGAATGTTCTACAGCAAAACCAACACCATTTTCTGTGCCTGATTTGAGATGATCTACAACTTTGGCCTTATGGCTTTTTGCTCTATCTCACCTCCTTCATCCTTAGGTAGAGCTAGATTTTCAATTTGTGCGTGTAAATCTAATTGGTTAATTTATGGCCTCTAAGAGTAGAATTACAGATTTTTCTAGACTACGAAACATTGTTATCTAAGAGAACAAACTGTTTTCAATCGGAAAATTAATAATTTAGTTTTAAAGCATTCAGAGCCAGATCATAGGACATGGCTAAACATGGCAAGGAACACAATATTTTAAAGATTCAGAGTCAAATACAGTAATTTATTCCCTATAAAAGTATACTTACAGATTTCTCTGGAGAAATATCTTTAAAATAGTCTAGACTTTGAAACTTTTAATGCCTAAGAGAACAAACTGATTTCAATTGGAAAATTTTTAATTTAACCTTCTATATATGAAAGCCATTTACCACTCATCATTATTTCTTTAAATCTATACGTCCAGTTGATTTAAAATTTTGTACATCTTGGTCCCTAGAGGTTCACTAAAAAAGGATTTTCCTCTCCGACCTCAATACTCCATCCCACTGAACTCCAAACTTCCCATGATATTCTTATGGAGCTATATTAATTGATTGATTTACTATATTAAGAGCTGTTAAATAAAAACAGATTGAATAACATTGATTAGGGTAGGCTAAATTTTTTAATTAAAAATAATTGAGTACAGTAGTAAATTATACATAACATCAGCTGCTCTATTTTGGATACAGTGTAAACTAAAAGCTTGCTGCAAATTTCGATTATATAATCAAACTTAATATTATGACTGGTGAAGCGAGCGAGTAAAGCTAGTCATAATATAAAATAGGGTTTAAGATATAAGCTTATTTAGTTAATCAACTTGATGTCAAAATATGTATAGTTAGAAACTTCTTTACATTAAGTCTCAAGCCTCAGATTGTAAAGACTGTTTTAAAATTGAAGGCTGTCCAATAGTCTGAAGAGGAAAGAGTTATTAAAACAAGGTTTAAAGGAACTAAAGACAAAGATGCTTTAAATGGTCAATATTTCATTTACATTTCAGATAACATTTTCCAATTGTTATTTCTCCTAACTGTGATTTTCATACTTGGGTAGATCTTTCTCAATAACTGGCAGAGATAAAACTGAAACGGTATAAGATACTTTATTTTCATATTAGTATCAAACATATAATGTCAAGATTTTATTATTTACATTAAAATACAAATAAACTACGTACAAAAATAATTATGAAAATATACTCTTTGATTCGGTAAACACTTTTGTAACTTTAATAAAAAAAGATAAAAAAACCATCATTTAAGAGTGTATTAAGAACCAACCAAGAAACATGTGGAAACTATTTAATTTCAATATTTTACCAGTTGTGTTAAGTGTTCCTACATTAACACTTTATTTAAAAGCTGTAATAATTTTTATAAATGCACAACAATTTCACGGTCAGTACTCATGAACAATTTCACGGTCAGTACTCATGAACAATTTCACGGTCAGTACTCATGAACAATTTCACGGTCAGTACTCATGAACAAGTTCACGGTCAGTACTTATGAACAATTTCATGGTCAGGATGGTCAGTAGTCTACTCGTGTGAAAGTCAGTAGCTAGACGTCTGTAAGGTATATAGGGTTTTTTCGTGAAAAATGGAAAGTAAATATACGTACTGTATACGTAAAACTTCGATAGTCCGACACTTTGTGGAATACGGGGGTGTCAAAGTATCAACATTTTGAACTGTAGGGAACGTATAAAAAATGTTTATAAATAAAAAAGAACTTTGCTATAAAAAATTTCATAATATTTTGTTATGAATGAACAATTTGACAAGAGTAAAAAAATCTATCCATTAACCTTGATCATATTATCGACTACAAATGTTACCCACCCACCCGGACAAGTACAGTGGTATTGGCCCACCCAGACACGTACAGTGGTATTTACTCACCCACCAACCCAGACACGTAGAGTGGTATTGACCCACAAATAGATATATCATGTAATAGGAATATTTGTGCCAGTACTTTGGTTAGTTAATGAGGTCTGCTATTACAGCTGGTTTAAACCGCTTGGGACCACTAGTGCTAAACTAAACTAGTGCTCCAAAATGGACCACAAAAACGGCTCATAAATCGAGACAACAAATTTAACATTGGAGTAGAAATCTATCTGTGTGCTAGTAAAATCAATTGTATTGCTGTGAAAATGTGCGTCTAACAGAATTTACACCTAATAACAGAACGTAGTTATTTAAGTACAGAAAATAACTGTCCAAAAAAAGTTACTTTTAAATGTTATTTATTTTGTCATTGTTATTTTGGTTCACCTGTACCCAGCCAGATCCAACACGCCTTCCACAAATAGTAATTTTTCCACACACAATTTCCATGAAGTTCTGAATAATGTACTTGCAAGATAGACTTTTCTTATTTGAAAAAAATATCTCTATCGTGCTTTTTATGTAAGGGGGGTAGGTGAATTTGGAGACAGTGATGATACCTGACTAATTTTGAATTTCTATTCTCGTGCAACGAATCTAGATTAGTGAACCCTCGTTTTAAGTACACAGGGCTTGCCAGACAGAGACCCGGAGGCCTTGCCTGAACACGACTGTCCTTGACGAAGATATTTTATAGATCTACATTAACGCCGTGTTCGTGCCAGACCATGGTTTTGTTGCACCAGTCAGTACGCATGA
Source organism: Stictocephala bisonia (assembly GCA_035578905.1). Lineage (NCBI taxonomy): Eukaryota > Metazoa > Arthropoda > Insecta > Hemiptera > Membracidae > Stictocephala > Stictocephala bisonia. The sequence goes on along the minus strand of JAQJVL010000075.1, from coordinate 1,108,012 downwards.
TTGAGTCCGTGGTTTATGGCCTTCGTCCGCTCTCTTTTCGTTCCTGCTAATATCTTTTCTTCCTCTTAACAAGAATTCCTTACCATTTTCCTTCTCCAGTTACTGTTCATTGGCCATTAATGTTACAGTCTAAGTAATTTTCTTTGAAGGAACAAAGGCGAATCAATTACCGCAGGTAGAAAACTGTAACGACGGTTTCTGAAAAAGTGCAGCTAATAAAATGGACTTGTTAAAAACCTTGTTACTAATATAGCTATATTTTTTCCATTACAAAAATACACATTGGATTCCAGTTTCCATAAAAAAAAAGAAAAAAATAGAGAATGTTTTTATCATAAGTGTGAGTAATCGTTATCATTGCAGGATTTAGTCATCTGCTTGTTATGAATTCTTGTGAAGATAGTCATCTGATTAAATTTGTATTATATTTGTAGTACAATGTAATAATTATAGCATAATATATTTATATCAACACTACAACCACTTGAACAGCTTATCTTCCACTCTAAACAAACTTGTTTATGAGGAAAAACGCAAAATGAAATATGTACATAGTTATGTAGTGTCTGAAAAAATAGATTGTTAAACATTATATAGGCCTTCTAAAGTGAATTTACTTTATCTTATGGTTAGAAAACTAATACTATCTGAGTAAAAATCATAATTGTTATTATTATAAACAATAAGAAAAGAAAGTTTTAGTTAGTGATATAATTAAATCACTACATTTACCAAATAAACACCATCGATTGCGTAAGAGATTCTCAGCAATATAACTCAAGAAGAGCAATTCGCAGTATCGAAGGCGGATGGGATGTTAATGGGGCGAATAAGCCGTATTTACAGTCACAATGGGATTAGGTAGGGCGAATGTAAAAGTCAGCTAGTGGAATATTTTATGGGTGTGCATTTCCCTGAGTCAGAACAGGAGAGAGTTCATTGCGATATTAAATGGAATGGGAATCTGAGATTATTCCGAATGGGCGAAGATCTGACGAACGACTTTTGGCTTAATTAGTTTCCAATGTTGCCGCACAGATGGTGCCAGCCTCGATTTCTCGGTGGCAGGGGAAGTTGGTAATCACAAAGAGCTGAGAAGCAATTTTAAGATTGAGAGAAAAGTCAATTTAAATTTTTGTTAAAGTCTCCGTCGAACATGAGGCCTGTCGATATTTAATTGTCTGTGAATCTATCTGAATAATCAATTTAAAGCGAACGTTTCCATCGCTGATGACCTATTCAGAGTTACAATCCTAAGTAGCAGGTGATTTTAAACGTTTAGTATTCAGCTCATTGGAGAGTTATGGTTTCAGTCTTTGTTAACCGTTCTGTTTATTGAACAGTATCTCCTTAACATCGACGATTAAGGAAAGTTCCCGAACCTCAGAAATGTAAATTTTTTTGTATGCACAAATTTAAATCATATAGTTTTTAAAAATCTACGCTGATTATATTTAACAATTATTTTCAGTTGTCGTAAAAAGATTGTAAGTTTAATATACGTTCCACTTACTACATATCTCTACATACACACAAATAAACTATTAACATATATTATACATTTTTAATTAGTAAGATGGCGATCGTCAATATGAGGAGCGAATGAGTGTGATGAGTGTAGATGAACGAGTGTAGTCATAGTTACTAAATAAGGTCGACTGTTCCTCAGAAAGAGCTATTTATAATTATCCCAATAGCCAAGGCAAATAAGAGATCTAGAGCTTTACGTGGAATTCGAATCACGAAGCTTTTGTCTAATTTTCAGCTAACTGACAATCCTGACACTCAGTTCTTTTTCCTACACAACATTTGAACATTAATGTTCAATCCAACATGGACACCCCCGACTTCTCTAGTAATGTCCACGTCGATGATAACCATTGAACGTACGCCGTGTAGGTATTACGAGGATAAAGCATGGAACATATCGTTTACATTCTCCCTAACACTTCTCCAAGTACCTGGGTTACAGCACTGCGCCACCAGTGCCGACTTAAAAGTTATTATGAGTTATATCGTTTACATACATCATATAAAATATATATCTTGTGTACAATATTATGAACAAATAGGTATCTATTAACACTAAACCACGTTAACAACTTAATTGTCTATGACTTTGAAAGAAATAGTTATATATTTGCTAGTCTTTTTTCACAGCTGTTCCGACAACTAACTCCATCGTGAATGTTAGATACTGTTTACAAATCAGTCTCATCCATATTAACACATTAACTTCGTATCTATACCTATTAAAATAATACAACACTTAGCAATCTTTTTTTGGTGTTTTTAATGTTTAAAATCGATTTCTGTCTCGAAAGACCATCATCAGTTGAAAACAGAATAAAAATACGGTTATAAATATATTTAACATATATTTATAACCCTATTTGTATTCTGTTTTCAACTGATGATGGTCTTTCGAGACAGAAATCGATTTTGAACAATAAAAACACCAAAAAAAGATTGCTAAGTGTTGTTCTTTTTATATATATAAAAATATTAAGCAATCTAATAGCTACAAATGTCAAAAAATACAACATTATTTAATAAACATGGTTTTCTCTAAAGTGACCAAAATAATTGTAATAAGCTATAGTTATTATTGAGTTTAGTCATACAGTAAACAAAATATATGTACAGGGAGTTTAAAAGAGTGGAGCAAAACTTCAGGAAATGATTAAATAGGTAAAAATAAACAAAAAAGTACCTATGAAGAAGTGTATTATCTCGCTTAGTTTAGCGTTTGTCTGTGTTTAAAAAAAAAAAAAAAATACCATATCTCATGAACAGTATTACAAATAATTTTGGAACATGACATGAGTATTGAATTTTATAATACTCACTAGCTAATATTTAGCTTAAAAAAAGGAAAATCTTTTGGTACCTCGTTTGTTATAATCGGATAGTAAATAACAGAGAAAATGTAATTTTTCTGTTAGTAAGCAAAATTTGACTAGAGGTTTTGTTCATGTTAATAGACACAAAAAATACGAAAGTTGAAAAAATATTTTGCACGCAATCATAAAAATTAAACGTTCTCAGTTATTTACTGTCCGATTGTAACAAATGAGGTACCAAAAAAATTGCCTCTTTTGAATTTAAATATTAGGTAACAAAAAAGTTTTTTTCTTTGGTTTTCATGAAATTTAGCATTAAAATGTTTAAACGGCTGCCATTTTAAAATGGGTAAATATATCATTTTATATTTTTAAACTATATTAGGTAGTGTCAAGTTTCAAAACATACCGTTTAGGAGATATAGTATTTTCTTAAAAACACACATACAGACAGATAGACGCAAAACTAAGCTAGATAAGACACGTCTTCATAGGATGTGTCTTATGTATAAATTCACTAAAGATTATTTAGTTAATTAACTATAAACATAACTACTGATGTATAAAAACTGAGTAGAGTGGGCAGATAAATAATAATATTTCATTTTTCGCTCTTATCTATCCATACTAAATCCACCAGGGATATAAAAAATATCCAGTATAAGGATGAATTATTTAAATTGTAACAGGTCCACCAAATTGATAGGCAAATTAATTAATTTAGATAAATAATAAATTATTATACAGAAGAAGAGGAATTTATTTAATCAAAATAGATGGAGAAGTTTCAAATCATATTAGAGAATTATTGTGAGGAAAATAACCGTGGGACAGACGAGAGGCTCCAGCAATAAGCACTGTAAACAAACCCTTTGTTCAACACAGGATGGGTGGGTCGAATTCCAAGAATTATCAAAACACATGGGAATATCTGAGACTAAACAGTCAGCAAGTTACGACGTAGGAGCGTGAGACAAGCAGCGACTTGTCGGTTGGTTATTTTCCATTAAATCCCCTCCAGGTCACAAGTGACTGATGTGCAGTAGAGGAACTCAGATGACGAGTTCTGAAACGAACCAATCAGAACGGGACATATCATTCCAAATTTGCCCGTAGGCCGCAGCAGCTGTCAAAACAGCCACATCGTGATATACCCAGAAGGGTCATAGTCGCGTACCCAAAAGAAAAAAGGCGGGAATCCGACTTCAACGGTTAAGAGACGTTCCTCACCCCAGTCCATCTCTGACGCTTAACTTAACATGACCTACCGAACGAGTGACTTGTACACACCTCGTGGTATAATAACCGGTTTCAAAGTTTTAACGATGGTTTAAAGACAAAGGGCAAAGTGATTATTGTTACACTAACATTGTGCGTGTGAATTCAACATGTAATCAGTCTAAATTAAAATACGTGCTCGTGAAAATGTTGTGAAATCATCTATAACGAACGCTGAACAGATAAGTTTAAATTAAGATTTATCATTAAGATTGTAATTGCAAATTTATCCTCACTAGATAGAATCATGATTTGATTTTAAAAAATATAATATAAGATCTTTTGTAAAGATTTTGAGTAAACTCAGTTTTAATTGAAAATATTCAATTAAAGAATGTAATAAAAAATAATTTTGTAAAAGAACTTTTGTTTTATTGCATCATACAGTTTTCACCGAATTACCCTGAGAACGACCCTGAGAACAAAAATTAAGATTTATCATGTTATAAAATAAAATAAATCAAATTTCTGCTACTTTTGTTTTTAAGAATCAAATATTGAATCAATGTGATACAATAACCTCATCAAGGTAGCAAGTCACAAATATTTAATAAATAATTTGAAACAAAAAAAGAAATAAATTAAAGAATTCTGATTTATTGAATATCATTATTTTAATTTAATCAATGGATTAAATTAAAATAAATAATGTAAATAATGTAACGAAAGTCAACGTTACAGATTGACGCGACAGCGTGAGGCTTTGTTGTTGCAGATTTAATTAATTGATATAAGTGGTTGAAAATTTGCTTAATTATTACAGATTTAATAAGTTAAAAAGGCAAAACGTTACAGAATGGCGCGAGAACGTGAGGCGTCAAAAAAAACAACGTTACAAAATGAAATAAATACTCAATGGTTGAATAGATCAGTTAAAAAAAAAAAAAAAAAAAAAAAAAAAACAACTATGTAAGTGATGATAGGACTAGCAGGTAGTGTGGGTAGACCTGTTCTACTAGTAACAACATCGTTTCCCTAGCAGATGATGTCGTACACTTAGTTCGTTGGAATCACTAACACCTAAGCTGGTGTTGATAGGACCAGCAGGTAGTGTGGGTAATGTCGTGCACTTAGTTCGTTGGAATCACTAACACCTAAGCTGGTGTTGATAGGACCAGCAGGTAGTGTGGGTAATGTCGTGTACTTAGTTCGTTGGAATCACTAACACCTAAGCTGGTGTTGATAGGACCAGCAGGTAGTGTGGGTAATGTCGTGTACTTAGTTCGTTGGAATCACTAACACCTAAGCTGGTGTTGATAGGACCAGCAGGTAGTGTAGGTAATGTCGTGTACTTAGTTTGTTGGAATCACTAACACCTAAGCTGGTGTTGATAGGATCAGCAGGTAGTGTGGGTAGGCCTGTTGTACTAGTGTCAAAATTGTTTCCCTAGCAGATAATGTCGTGTACTTAGTTCGTTGGAATCACTAACACCTAAGCTGGTGTTGATAGGACCAGCAGGTAGTGTGGGTAGACCTGTTCTACTAGTAACAACATAGTTTCCCTAGCAGATAATGTCGTGTACTTAGTTCGTTGGAATCACTAACACCTAAGCTGGTGTTGATAGGACCAGCAGGTAGTGTGGGTAATGTCGTGTACTTAGTTCGTTGGAATCACTAACACCTAGGCTGGTGTTGATAGGACCAGCAGGTAGTGTGGGTAATGTCGTGTACTTAGTTCGTTGGAATCACTAACACCTAAGCTGGTGTTGATAGGACCAGCAGGTAGTGTGGGTAATGTCGTGTACTTAGTTCGTTGGAATCACTAACACCTAAGCTGGTGTTGATAGGACCAGCAGGTAGTGTAGGTAATGTCGTGTACTTAGTTTGTTGGAATCACTAACACCTAAGCTGGTGTTGATAGGACCAGCAGGTAGTGTGGGTAGGCCTGTTGTACTAGTGTCAAAATTGTTTCCCTAGCAGATAATGTCGTGTACTTAGTTCGTTGGAATCACTAACACCTAAGCTGGTGTTGATAGGACCAGCAGGTAGTGTGGGTAGGCCTGTTGTACTAGTGTTAAAATTGTTTCCCTAGCAGATAATGTCGTGTACTTAGTTCGTTGGAATCACTACCACCTAAGCTGGTGTTGATAGGACCAGCAGGTAGTGTGGGCAAGCCTGTTCTATACTAGTGACAACATTGTTTCCCTAGCAGATAATGTCGAGTACTAAGATCGCGGGGAGCCTGGCGTGTTATAACCTGCACACACGCCATAAGGCACACAGTCATGTCACTACGGCACGCGACTCTCGCCCTTGCAGGCACGGAAATATTGCGGGGATGACGTTTTTGTAAAAACGACAGCACGTAACGACGAAATAAATTCATGCTAGCTTTCCTCTCGGTCGTACTTCGTCATGCCCTATCTCGACAGCCGGCATTTATCCTGTGCCTATTTTCGAACTATATTGCCCCCTCTTACAGGCACCAGTATTGTTTGTTGGATAACATTATAATACACAGCAATAAACTATTCCAAGTATGTTTCAAACTATCGTTGGAAACAAATCGATGCTAGAACTAGTTTTATTTTGTAAGAATATTAAATAGTTTTTAATCATTATTATGAATACGAATAGTAAAAAGATATGTTTGCGTTTTTTATTTATATTACTAAATATTTAATTTAGTAAACTTAGTTTATATTAAACAAAACCTTATGTATTTAAGTTAATTTTTTTATATTTGTCCTATTATGAACAACTTATCGGTACAGTAATTAGTTGTACATTCATTTATTTTCTGTTAGTTAATCCATAGTAATAGATACATCATTAATAGTTTTTTGTAGAAGGGTTTATGTACTTTTTGATCATGTTTGGACTATCTATTACGGAGGGAAGCAAAATGATACAAAGGGGAAAATATGAGGATGTTATGTCAATTTATGACAAAATATTGAGCGATATATTTACAATTATTGATAAATATTGACCTCAGATGTTAGTATTAGAAACCACAGGTCTGGCAAGCAGTTTTATAAGTCGCCATAAACATATATAGATTCCAGGACTGATATATGATTCCAATAATAATAATATTATGATGCGAAATAATATTTTAGTCACTATTTCTTATTAGAACACCAAAAGAAATGTTTAGAACGTTAGGGAGTATATAGCCATTATAATATTTAAAAATTTAAGTTATGAGTAGACATTATAATATATATATATATATATATATATATATATATATATAATTAAAAAAAAAACATTGACTGACGGATCACAGTTTCTCAACAACTATAATTCTATTGACGATGAAACTTTGCATGAATATCATGTATAAGATTCGTATGCGTACTAAGAAAGGGTTTTAAAATACTCTCTACAAAAGAGCTTTATTATAATATATAATTAATATTCCGCTACCAGCGAGCCATTCGCAATACGAATGAGAGATCGAGGAAGATTCAACTTTACATAAAATGCACATGAACAATGTAAATTTGCAAATTGAAGGAAAATAGATACATTTTGAAGTGGTACATGAATTTTTAGTTGCATAAGCAAATTTAATATATTTTCTTTATTCATTTTGCATTAATTTTAAGCATTTCAAAGTAAATAGTCAATAACGTTTCAACACACTAGCATCTTTTAACAAATCCCCGTAACGAACCTAATGGTTATTTAGAGAGTCATTATTGTTTGATAATTTATATCTAATTCCTGATTATGGCTTTTCAACTGGAAAACTATCATATCACTAAATCACACCCTATACTGTAATCATGCCAATAAGAAATAAACATTAAAATGCCATGAAACTATTCTTGAATGATAATACTATTCAAGGGAGCCATACTATAAGCTTTGTCTGTATAATTCCAACAAAAGAAAAGAAAAACATTAGCGAGGACAACATCCGCAGTGCAAAGTCTGAATACATTAAATAATTGTAACACAAAGACAATGCAGCTACGAGTCATAAAACCGAATTAAAAAGGAACTTGGAAGATAGACAAAAAGGAAACCACTCTGAGTCATGCTATTGTGATGTTGGAGGTGTACAGAACAAAAGATGCAGCAAGACAGCGATATCTGGATCCCGGCATTTGATGCATTAGTCCATGTTTGGCGTAAGTTTTAATAACAGACTCCACGTCTTGGGCAAATAAAAAATGAAACGTAGAGAGATTTGATCTAAGGAAATAGTAGCCGAGTTTTAATCACAGGTTACGACTGAGAAAGTAAGAGTGGAGCGGAATGAAAGAACCTACTTTACATATGGGATTAAATGCTATAAATAATGGTGCACAGATCTTGGATAGGCTACCTCTGTGGAGTTATTGATGGGGTTTCTTCAGCATTGCGAGTACTAATATACTTGCTTCCATTTGCAACTACTTTGCACACTTCGTCCATTCGTTCAACTCGCCTTTGTGTGGTCTTACCAGTAAATTGATAAGTTTCATTACTTATTCTTTCATTCCAAGTACAGTAACAGTTTTAACATTTATTAGTAATATGTTGTGTAATAATCATAATTTGAAGTCGTTATTATAACCATTCTTATTCCCTAAAAATTGTTAATTTATTTAAAGTTAATTATTATGACTGAAATTGTTCTAGATATAAATACTGTAAAATAATATAAAGTATTTTATTTTAGTAATTAAACGTCATAAAAACAATGTATTACAATATAACGACAAAATCAAAGAATATTTCATTTATCAATTAATTTCAGTTATCTATTCTCATCATGGTTCCTTTGTAAATCATCTAGTCTGAGTATTGTAGGCGTGGTTCACCGAAATCAATTACCATAATATCTATAAATGTTCTACTTATATTGCAATAAATTTGTCTTGGGTCACTTCACTTGTTTTTTATTTTACCTACACGTCTAATACTATTTAAAAATACTGCTCGAAGAAAGTGTAATAATCTTATTTTTTTTATTTTTCTTAAGATTAAAATCTTCAAAAATTATACAATAGACTTTATCAGTAATCCCCGTAAAATTTTTCATGACTAGGTTCTCTAAGTGTCTACTGAATACTTAGTGGAAGGTGGGTCATCCCCACTGAACGAGTAAGGCTGGGTAGAATGGTCATTACTAATTAGATCCAAACATCTTTTTACAAAAATATTTAATTACTATTTACAAAAAACCTTTTTTATACACATTTAAAAGAGACATCAAGAAAATAACTTTTTACGTCTATCACCAGATCACACACACAAGCAAGAAATAGCAGTATAACTTACTTTCATTCGGGTTTAAGTATCAAAAAGAAAGAATCAACAAGTATACTATCCACCCTGCATACCTGCCTTGATACATACTTGATCGGTTGGTTTTGTAACTTACTAAGAATTTTTGTAATTTTAACTCTCCTTACCATTCTTAAATTTCAATTTTTTATTTTAAAAGATATTAATTGTCTGTCGCTACTCACTATTCACACAGTCTTCAGGGTTAAAATGTAAAATTGTCCGGGAATGTCGTTATATATGTCAATATAAGTGACATCCAATGATTGAATAAAGTAAAGTTTGTTGATATGCAATGTTTATTGTTGAAGAGTATTAGCTTTCGGTAAACCTAAGTATGTTCCTTGGTAATATACATATACATCGACTTCGAAGGGTTTGAACCTCTTTCGCCAGTTTATACCTAGTTTTAAAAAACCATCTAGATATGAACGATTGTCACAGTCTAATATGTTTGTGTCTTTTCTTCTTGCTTAACTTTTTACGTACTTAAAATATTGTTGAATTCTTCTTAGAAGAATGTATGTTGCCTAAATTAATTACACTTAGATATGAGAAATTATGTACTCAAAAAAGGTTTAAAGTACGTATTATTAATTGTGTACGCCGCATACGACACAGATCAAATTGTCAAGTTGAATACAGATATCTGTTTTTGTAGTCCATTAACGCTAGTAGAATTTTTTATTTTGTCTACAATTTTGTTAAGGGACAACGGTCCGAATCTGTGAAGCAAATTTGATAATTTTTATAAGGATTTTGACTATAACTTATTAAGAAGATAGGAGAAGAACGTATCAGTGGCTCTTTCAAAGGAACAGTCAACCTAAGTTAGTTCATAAAACTGTGTACATTGAAGAACCAACTTGACAGAATTGTAATCTTACACTTATCACATTCTGTCACTTTTCATACTAGCACGTATCTCTACGTTCGCCGGCTCAATAATAAATAAATAGCCAATAGTTCTGAAAATTCATCAGAAGATGTGGTTATTATCATTCCGTGATCCAAACAAGTTCTGATATTTGTTACTTAGAAGTTACTTGTGTAGGCCTATTTTAAACAAAATCAAGCTTCGATAATGCATATAACATAGTTCCAATGTTGTTCCGTTACATATAACATAGTACCAATGTTGTTCCGTTACATATAACATAGTTCCAATGTTGTTCCGTTACATATAACATAGTTCCAATGTTGTTCCGTTACATATAACATAGTTCCAATGTTGTTCCGTTACATATAAGATACAGTAGTTCCAATGTTGTTCCGTTACATATCCCAAAACATTGTAAACAATAGTCTATACTATTAACTGCAAGTAATATTACAAGTTTCCAGTATTTATAAAAAGTTAGATATTACTAATATTGCTTCAACATGTTTTGAGCCTGAATAAAATCTTGAAAAGTTCTGTTATCTAACTTTATTTTAATTTCGAGGTAAAGTAATTAGAAAATGTAATAATTTTGTAGAAAGTAAAGCTGTTTTCATTCAGTTATTTGTTATTTTTTAATAACGCTAAAAATGTATGAATCAAATTTGAAAACTGTTGGATAAGTTAAAGTATTAAAAATTAAACCTATTTGTAAAGATCTATAAGACAAAATAGAGTAATTGATTTGAACAATTTATATATATTTAAATATAATATGTTAAAGGAAAAAGTAACAGCCAAGTCTATGAACATCACTTACACTAATGGCTCCTTAGCAATCCTGTATAGCCTTAAGTACAAGTTCAACTTTGTGCTCGAACCACAGATGCAGCAGTTTCCAGGTGCTCACTAGTTTATGAACTTCCACTAGTTTGAGGGGGTAAGTTTCAAGCACACCCTTGTGTTCTCATCCCTCCCTCCCCCACCTCCTTTGCACAATATAGATCACTCGATTTGTACTCAGCACGTTGTTATAAATTGTGAATGGTTAGATTGTGATTCGTGTCTGCTCTCCAAACGAACCGCTAATATGATTGCTTTATTTGTAATTTCTTTTTAAATAACACACCACAGTTCTTCTTAACAAACCAACTTTTTTAGAATAACGTTGATGTTTTTTAAAACAAAATAAAGTAATTTTTAGAATATAAGTATATAACATTAATTTATTATTAAAATGTAATAATTAATATAGAAGATGTTAATACAATGAAATTTACCCTGTTTTTCATATATAGTTAATTATAAGAATAACTGATTTATTCTTATTATTACAATTACAAAGAATAATGATTGTGAATATTACAAACAATAATGATTGTGTATGAACTGGTTATGTACTATATCTCTAATAATACAAGCAACATTTACGATTAAAACTGAATATTTTAACAAATAAACATTTAACCTTGATTAAACACTCAGCATTTTCCCTGTTAATGGTTTGTAATTTTGACCTAGTTTTTACCTATTATTAAATTTGAAAATGACGGCAAGTCCGAATTAGGTTTGCAAATAAATTTTATTTGATAACATGATTTCATAATTTTCTTATGAATAATTGCTATCATATTTTAATTCTTAGAACAATGAGTATCAGGATTGTCAGGGGTACCAATAAGTTTGACTATTTAAAATGTTTTACGGAAATCTTCATCTTAAAGGAAAATAAATTTAAAAATAAACTTTAAATTCATTTTTAAAATGTCCAAAATCATATTACTTTACAAGTAATAATCATTTTATTCTGAAAATGTTGGCCAAAATAACATTTCGAGCATATAATATATTTCAATAGTTGTATAGAAAACCACGTGAGAAGAATATTGTAAAGAACCAAGTTTTAATTCAGACTTGTTGTTTGTAACAATCGCAGTCCCTGAGATTCAATGTCACATTCCTCACTAGTAGATGGTTCACGGAACTGAACCTACTAATTATTGAATCTACACCGATACATACTAACCAGGTATATACTTTGGAATTACATATCGAGATATTAACATGTAAATCGCAGTCCCTGAGATTCAATGTCACATTCCTCACTAGTAGATGGTTCACGGAACTGAACCTACTAATTATTGAATCTACACCGATACATACTAACCAGGTATATACTTTGGAATTACATATCGAGATATTAACATGTAAATCGCAGTCCCTGAGATTCAATGTCACATTCCTCACTAGTAGATGGTTCACGGAACTGAACCTACTAATTATTGAATCTACACCGATACATACTAACCAGGTATATACTTTGGAATTACATATCGAGATATTAACATGTAAATCGCAGTCCATGAGATTCAATGTCACATTCCTCACTAGTAGATGGTTCACGGAACTGAACCTACTAATTATTGAATCTACACCGATACATACTAACCAGGTATATACTTTGGAATTACATATCGAGATATTAACATGTAAATCGCAGTCCATGAGATTCAATGTCACATTCCTCACTAGTAGATGGTTCACGGAACTGAACCTACTAATTATTGAATCTACACCGATACATACTAACCAGGTATATACTTTGGAATTACATATCGAGATATTAACATGTAAATCGCAGTCCCTGAGATTCAATGTCACATTCCTCACTAGTAGATGGTTCACGGAACTGAACCTACTAATTATTGAATCTACACCGATACATACTAACCAGGTATATACTTTGGAATTACATATCGAGATATTAACATGTAAATCGCAGTCCATGAGATTCAATGTCACATTCCTCACTAGTAGATGGTTCACGGAACTGAACCTACTAATTATTGAATCCACACCGATACATACTAACCAGGTATATACTTTGGAATTACATATCGAGATATTAACATGTAAATCGCAGTCCCTGAGATTCAATGTCACATTCCTCACTAGTAGATGGTTCACGGAACTGAACCTACTAATTATTGAATCTACATCGATACATACTAACCAGGTATATACTTTGGAATTACATATCGAGATATTAACATGTAAATCGCAGTCCCTGAGATTCAATGTCACATTCCTCACTAGTAGATGGTTCACGGAACTGAACCTACTAATTATTGAATCTACATCGATACATACTAACCAGGTATATACTTTGGAATTACATATCGAGATATTAACATGTAAATCGCAGTCCATGAGATTCAATGTCACATTCCTCACTAGTAGATGGTTCACGGAACTGAACCTACTAATTATTGAATCTACATCGATACATACTAACCAGGTATATACTTTGGAATTACATATCGAGATATTAACATGTAAATCGCAGTCCCTGAGATTCAATGTCACATTCCTCACTAGTAGATGGTTCACGGAACTGAACCTACTAATTATTGAATCCACACCGATACATACTAACCAGGTATATACTTTGGAATTACATATCGAGATATTAACATGTAAATCTATTTCTTGTTATACAAAACATTGAGGTATGAATACACTTAGTTTTAACTTCGTTGTGGTGTATTTTTAGTTCTGAGGTATGCAACAGGAAAAGTGAACACATTAACTGTATGTAATTAAGGCACGAATGGACAAATATGAGGGCTCTCATTTTGTCATAAAGTCACAAAGTACGCTAATTCTGCTTTGAAAGAATAATATCTTGAGATAAAACTATATAAGTGGAATAAAGAAGCCATACAGTTCCATAACTTACGACAAAGTGGTCGCTGAAAGCCAAGCCGATATAGCTACCTTTGTATTATTTATGATTTAGGACTTCTGCCGGGTCGCCAATGGCTTTTATGACCCATTGCAGAACAGGTTTGACAGTTTCGTTGATTTATAGGTGATTTTGGAGAGCTTTCAAGACGCTATGAATCTATTAGCTATAGCAAAATATAAAAACCTTAATTCTTGTGAAAAGCTGGTTTTACCAGATCTAATCTGTTTAGCAGGCGATTTTCTTAACTTAAAAATACTTATCTGTCATTTGATTATTTATAAATATATAACTGCACATTTATAAGTGGACACAAAGCATCATTTTGTATATGAATAAATTGTAGTATTATTAGTACTCTCTGGTATATTTGTTTCAATATATTACTAGTATTTTGTAACAAAATACGATATGTTAACTGTACATTGTAAACATGTTAATATTCACTCTGACAAATGTTAAGTATTGAAATATCGTTAGTTGGACACCAGTTTCAGTATTTTGTAAAGTCATTTAGTCTGAGTATGGAACAATGGTTTATCGAATCTGATCACTACAATACATCAACTTTTATAATTGTAAATGTATTGTGTGTGACGTTTTCTCGTTTCTTGTTTTTATGGTTGTTACCAACACATAATTTGGTAGCTTTGCAACTATATTCATAAAATAAAACAGTATTATACAGATGCGTAAACAACCAGCTCGTCGATAATTTCAAAGTTATTATTACAAACGAACTAGGAAGTTCTCATAAAACTGCTCTCACCGTATATGGATTTCAGTGCTACTATGGTAGTTTAAGTAAATAAGACCATCTCTACGATCGAAAAATCTATAAATTTATTGGACAGTTTTGGTTGTAAGTCACCAAGGTAACTAGCCTGATAGTGAGAACTATCATTTTGTTATTTTCTTATCAGCTAATGTAATACATTATGACTTATAATGTATTACAAAAAATTATTTCAGCAAATAGAATAGTTTAGTAAAATATATTTACCAAAATGAAAACTATGTTGGAAAAACCATAACAAGACTTTACAATGAAACTATTTTGTTGCCATTCACTACCGTTAGATTTGTAAATATCACTAGGGAACACCCCTGAACGTTTAGCATGCCAACTCAGTCACTCGCTGTCCTCGTGTCACCTCACTATTGTAATATTTTTAATGTAACGCATTTTACACATGCATTGCTAAAAAAAAACTTCCTGTGTCAAGTTGCACTTTCCTAAGCTCTATAAATTGTGTGGTGAATGGTAGCACAGGCTCTGCATGGCCGGTAACAAGATATTTTGTAGGTCTATACAGCACCTACGAGGAATAGTTAATACAGGTTTCATAGTTAACGCTTTATAGTTTTTGAAAAAAATGTGACCAGTAAATCAGTGTTATTTTTACCTTTTATACTTCTAGATGAAGTACTAGAATTTTCACATGTTTTGTATTTGTAGCCTATAACATGAAGAATTTAGCAATATTATTCTTTTTACTATAAATACAATATAAAATAGCATTCAACTTAAGTACATTGAACCTCAGAAAAAGAAGGCACTGAAGTAAATCTCTAAAAATATTATATAAATAAAAAAATTATAAATAGGATATAAAACTACCACTATTTTACATTTATAATACATTTTTAACGTTATTATTTTAATATTATGACTGTAAAACTACCACTTATAACATAATAATAAACACAAAAAATAAATTTTTCATTTTACATATGCATTATAATGTGCATTAAAATATTATATGCTGCATTTTAAACTGACGAGGCTACAATATTTTTAATCTACACTATATATTTATTTTTTTTAGGCTGGAGGGAATGCATTGCATACTTTAAATTAAGATATTTACAAATATGACACAGTAGATTAATTAATAAGATTAAAGTCTTATAATGTCCGAATGAATGTTATAAACTAAAGAAAGTTCTTGGAAGTGGATGATCTGTTTTATATTAATTTCACCATCGTCCAAACAGCAACTCCTTACAACTTCTCTGTGATGAGGTTGAGTTGGTCTGTCCCCTGCCATATCCGTCTGACGGGTGCGGTGATTTGTCGTCTGACTGGGGCGGCAGGCTGCCGTGCTGTCGCACCCAATCAAACAATCAGTCTATCCATCAGCCCAGCCTGTCCCCATAATGATGTTCCCATACATTATTCAAATAGCATTGTATACAGCAAGGATCGTATTTGGCAAGAGTGCGCACCACACCGCCTCGAGCCGCAGCTCTAGATGAATGGGGTGTCTCAGGTGCCGGCACTTCTGTCATAGCACCTTGAGACAATCTTACTATGGCAGAGCTCTCTGCCAACACAGCCTCGGTACCTTTCAAGAGTAACGTTTCTCATAGTGACAATCATGACAATATTATAATAGTTTTTTTTTTCGGAGTGAGGAGTTAACTCATTTACGAACGAGGTGTTGGACTCTCGGTTTCCCTCACTATCCTCTAAAAAATCACCTCATCAGCTGATACTGGTCTGGAATCGTTTACCACACAACTTTGAGCTTCCTAGCTCAAAAAAAAAAACAAAAAAAAAAACAAGTAATCCTTTAATTGTTTTTGCATTCAAGGAATTCCACAGTATTCACTGCTAAGTTAGCGGTCTAGATCTGCCTATTTTTGGCATAGAAGTATGCCCTCAACATACAAGGTTCCAGGTTTCTTGTCTTCAGAGCATGCTATGTACAACGTGATCTGGGTTGAAGTCATAGACTTCCAAACTCAGAGCGACTCTTCTCAGGCCCCAACGATCACACACAAAAAAAGTGTGCACCACTTTGTCCCGTGCATTATATGCACTCGGAGCTCTCTGCCTCCCCATCTTGTGCATGTAGGAACGAAGTATCCATGGTCAGAAAGAAATTGGGTCACAAAAAACCCGACTTACCCAAATCCTCATTCCAGCCAAGGTCGAACTTCCCTGATGAACCTCACAGTCCAAAGTCCTATTAGATCGGTTTCCCAATCAGCCGGCCAACTTCGGAATGAACTGTCTCACTCTTCTGTTGCAACAGCCTATCTGTCGGTGCATAATCTCCTTTGGTAAATGGACTGTCGCTCCCAAGCGAGAAAAACAATAGGGATGACACTGTAGATCAAAATGGCAGGCTCGAATCCTGTACCATACGCCAATGCAATCCGAATATCTTCCTGACACTCCACACAGGAAAGCCGATTCCAGAAATACTTCTTCTGCTGAGCGTGGGCACAGATCTCCGTTCCGCACAGAAGCAGACTGGACCGCGGACATGAGCAAGGGGCGCTTACTACATTTTGGCCCTCCGACATTTGTCATGTGCTTGCTAAGAGCAGTAAAGCAGACCCTGAGTGGCTCCAAAAGTGACAGCGACGCTACGAGAACCATCCAGTGTCGTACAGCACACCACGGTCCTTCAGGAATGCGTAGAGCATACGCATCATGATAGCTTAGGCCGGTTACACACATATGCATCTCGCACGGTGCGACTAGCATTTTTCTTGCTACTAGCATGCAGCTCGAAGACCAACCTGTGTTAATCAATTGGAGCTTACACACATATGCGACTGGCACGGTGCTACTGGCACGGTGCTAGTCGCATGCAGCGTGCAGGCCACTAGGAACCGATCGGTCGGTGTTTTGGCGCTGCATGCAGCGTGCATCTTGAGTTGGCGCATGCGCAGAACACATTTCCAAGCCCTGACGCTCTCCCACGGTGTACTACGTTGACAAGTGCGGAAAGTCACTTTTTGAATAGCTTGAGTTTTGTTAGTAATAATTTGTAATTAAGTAGTGTATACCCCAGTTTATATTAGTTGTAATAGTTGTAATAGTTAAATTAGTTGTAGATTCTAGTTGTAATAATTAAAAATGCCATTTCCGGATGACGAAAAAACAAATATTGAATTTGTGTTAGCTTTGGAGGAGACTCCAATACTGTATAATTTTAAGTTGAAAAAATCCCCACCTCTCTCACCTTGCCACTAGCACGTGCCACGACCATGCAGCCTGCATGCTGGTTACACACATATGCATCTCGCACAGTGCTACTGGCATCAAAAATGCTAGTCGCACCGTGCGAGATGCATATGTGTGTAACCCGCCTTAAGTAGAGTTTGCTCTGCTTACACTTATCCACAGTATCCCTTGGGAGTAACTCTGACAGAGTAACTCATTACACTATTACTACAGTAATCGCCTTAAAGAGTTATCTCCCAACACTTGGCAACAGTACCTCTTATGAGTTACACCTCATGACGATCTTACTGTATCAAGTATTCTTAAAGAGTTCTCTCTTCCAACACTTAGCAACAGTAATTATTTGGAATTACACTTCTGTCTTAGTACCTTGTGACAATATTACTACAGTTGAGTTCTTAAGAGACCTCTCTGCCAACACTTGGAACAGTAGACCTACCTCTTAGGAGTAACAATATGCCGTAATACCTCATGAAAATATACACTATAGTCCTTAAATGGTTGTCTCTTCCAACATTTGGCAACAGTACCTCTTATGAGTTACACTTCTGTCTTAGTACCTCATGAAAATATACACTATAGTCCTTAAACGGTTGTCTCTTCCAGCATTTGGCAACAGTACCTCTTATGAGTTACACTTCTGTCTTAGTACCTCATGAAAATGTACACTAAAGTCCTTAAATGGTTGTCTCTTCCAACATTTGGCAACAGTACCTCTTATGAATTACATTTATGTCACAGTACATAATGATAATTTTACTACAAAAATGTCCTTAAAGTATCCCCTTTTCCAACTCATGGAAACAGTACCTCTCTTATGAGTTATAGTTTTGTCATGAGAATCTTACTATGGTAGAGTCCATTAAAGAGTTCTTCTCGCTAACATCTGGTCACCAAATCCCTTATAATTACACTTATATTAAAGTGCCTCGTGACTCCTTGTGGCAATATTACACAGTAGAATCCAGGAAAGAGTAATATTGTAAATCAATTATCATCGAGCCACAATATTTATTCCACTACGACAATTGTGTCACAGCACCTCGAAATTTCCCAAGACTCTCCCAACTTCTATTCGAGAGTGTTTTGAATATCCTTATTCATTTATTAATTATTATGACGCCGTTCTTAAAGGTATGGGTAGTTATGAGTGATACATAAGTTTGATGAATGTAGAATGACGAGCGTTGTCAATGTACTAACTTAGCTTGGCTTTAAAGCAGCAATTTATTAGTATCCCAAAAGCAAGCAAAACTAAGAGATACATCTTTATACGGAATCTAAACTACAAAGTTTTGGTCTTATTTCCAGGTTATTGACAAGTTTGATATTCGGTTCTCTTACCAGACAAAACTGACTATCCTTCAACACGGAAACTCCAGAATCATTTATTAGTGTTTCCGATGATGGCAATTATTGAACTGACTCTAAGTTGTATTAAGAGATCATAATATATAAAATTTTACAACACTTTGTCCCCTCGTATCTGGGTTAGAGTACTGCGCAACTAGTGCTGGGATTTTGTTATGTACAAACAGGTTTTTTTTATAAGTGCACTTTACGACTCATAATTGTGTGCTTTTTTGCCTAAAATAAATGTTAGGAATGTAATTATTTGATAACTTTTTGAACTAAAATTCTTTCTCTATTCAAATTTTAAATTTGTATTCGACGTTGTTCATTTAATCCTAGAGATTTAAAGTAGTAAGCCAATTATAATAAATTATATGTATATATTTGTTTAGCTAAAAAACATGTGATTAGTCTCGTTCCAATCTTCCTATAATGAGTCCAACAATAGATAAAAATATGAATAAATAAATTACCTGATTGGCATAAATGAGTTTAATTAGCTCCATACAGCAACGAGGACTACAATATTTTGTCCAAAGGAAAATTTATTTTGATAACAACATTAATTTAACAAAAATAATTATATACTGAAAAAAATAAAGAATGTTAGCTGGCAGCTACAAAAGATTCAACTGGTGATGACGAAACACCTTAGGGATCAAAATCCAAATTCCCAGAGGAATGAAAATTTCAGATGACCAAATCAGCTTACGAATAAATCGGTGAAGTTTATCGCGGTGCTGGCTGGTGGAGCCGCACGATTGCACCATGAACCGAGCTCAGTCCACGACTCGAAGCGCAATATTTCGCAGCAAAGTGGATGCCATGACAAGGGTAAGCTAGGGGATAAGACGGAGGACCAATTTGTGTCAGCTAGTTAGCCAATCGGCGACAACAATGGGATGAGTCATCAGCGTGGTCGTCATAACTTATCTAGAGTCCAGATAACCTGGACTCGTCACGAGACTCGACGTCTCCCGAGTGGAACCTGCGCGGAGCAGCTGGGTCGTGCGTGATAAGGGTGAGCCGCGGGGGCCGCATGTCTGTATCAGCGATAAGGTGGCATTGGCAGTAACAGGATACCTAGTGACATTCAAGGTCAAGAACTTCACCAGGAATTCCGGGAATGTTTTAGAACGAGAAGTGCCTATTCTAATATCCAGATATCTGCGAAATGCTGTATATCTCTCTGCATTGTCTTTATTATTACGATTATAACGTTCTTTGTGTGTTGAAAGAGGATCTTCCTTGTGGTCATCATCTAAATGATGCAGTGAAGTATCGAATAGAATGAATTTTGGCAGACGTTCCACATAATGTACACTACTATTCTTTTAAAGTTTTAAGTAATTTGTCACGAGGTTAACTTTGATAATACTTAACTTAATATAGTTAATTTTTCAGTTTCAATAATTAGTTCCTAACATTTAATTGAACTGTAATACTTACTTTTATAAATATGGTATGGATATATATCGTATGGATTGTTGTCAGCCACCATGTTTTAATTTAAAAAAATTACAATATGTATTTAGATAAAGATACACAAATCATGACGGCACTTTAACTGAATAAAAATGTGATCTCCTGTCACAAGTTAAGTCCAATCAATGTTGTCATTTAAGACCTTACTCACTGATTCTGTTTATGCTGGCTCATCCATCAGTAAAAGAGCGCAGGAAGAACTCTGTAACCATGTGATCCATTTATTGGATAAACTTCCCACAATTCTAAACGGGGGGGGGGGAGAGGTCAGTCCTAAACGAGCAACAAATCAGGACTGTTGAGATTTTGTGATCTCCCAGCTCTGGCAGCTACCGCCCAGATTTTATAAATCATTTAATTTTTTAATTACATCGTCAACCTTGTTTTTTAAGAATATTTGTTTTAAAACCATCCTTTGTGTCTATTTATTATTATCATTACATATTTACTAATTAAATTCGAAATAACGTATAAAGTGAACAATTCTTGTTTTCAGTAGCTTATTGTTGTTTCATACTAAATACCATGGGAATCCCTTGCACAATTCATGTGCCATCCCCGTAACTCGCAGCGCTCGTTACACATTGGCATTTTGCCTCCACATATTAGTAGGTAAACTGTACAACGTAAAATCACAATATTGCATTTATTTACAGTGTTTCACTCATATTACTTGCGTCGTACCTATTTTTTAGTACAAACACCCAATGGTATTCATTAGTCTATTTTAAACGTGTTTATTTGATTTGTTTTAGTTTAACTGCTGTAAATTAATTAAAGAAATAAAATCTGTATTAGATTACCATTGAAACCTTTAAGTTCAGTAGAGTGGAACCCTACAATAGAATGTGAATAAAACCATGCTTACAACCTTCCTTGGTTGTGAAAGATCTAACCTCCTCAATATTATAAACAGCATTGTTTGTATTCCAACAACATTTAATACTTGTTGGAAATCATTATTTACATTTGAACAGTTGTTACTTTTTGATTCACTTAAATTTCTCTCCATATTATTCTTATGACCGAAAAATGTATTTTGGGGGCTTCCCATAACCTTCAGGGTGAAAATATTGAAAAACTAAGACCTTATTACACAACTACGAACACAGGCAAATTTTTTGACACCTCAACTGTTTAAATTGGTCAAGAAATAAGGTAGGAGTTGCATTGACAAAAAAAACGGCTTGACGAATTATATATAAGGACTATGTTCTTTAGTTAATAATATCAACTTAATAGATATAAATTTATTTTTGATATGTTCAAACCTTAATAACAATGTTTTGAATCGTTATTTTATTTATTTATTCCTAAGACACTGATCGTCAAGATATGGGCGAATATGGATTTCGAATTATTTATATGAGGGTAAATGAGCACATTTACTAAATATTGTTATAAAATAAAACTGAGTATTCCTAAGAAATCGTCATTAATATAAGGGTCAATGACAAATTATCAACTGGTGGTTACCAGCTGGTATCATTCAACGTGTTTTATGTTTATGATTGAGATTGAGCTGAGAACCTTTAGCTTATCAAGCTGAGCTTTAAGAAACTGAGCTACCAACTGATAAATATGAAAATTAAGAAATGTTCACAATTGTTTAAACAAAATATTTACGAAAATAACTATTAAAAAAGTTACATTTTAATTTATTATTGATGAAATTGTGGACTCTGTTGTTTGATAAAGGTTATTTAAATAAGCTTAAATTATACATATTTAACTATTATTAGGGTGGTTCGGCTGGCTTTCAGGACAACTGAATTCTGCTCGAAGCGCTGACTGTACGTCTGACCACGATCTACTCATACACAGACACTCGACCCCTCCACCTCAACTGGGATGGGTGGGGTATAATTGCAGGAAGTCGTTTAAGCGCGATCCTACGGGTGCGGGGGCGTGTCTTGCTGTACGTATGCGTAGAGATGGTATTGTAATATAATAATGCGGGTAAAAGTACAACCAAAAGTATAGTATATAAAGTTACTCGATTTTTAAATTGTGTGATATTAAAAATCATAAGATGCCAAACACGACATGGTATTTCTCGTCGTAATGAAATAAAAGCAAACATATAACATTAATTATTTAAAATCAAATTTACTAATTTGCAGTAAAATTACGTAATTTAAAATAACTGATGAGCAGGACCAGTCCTGTGAGGGTCTGCTTTTAAAATTTGGGAATAGTGGGGAGAATAGTTTGTTAATTCTGTATGTACCAAGAAAGCCCAAATTCCCATTTTTGAGGTGATGTACTTTATAACTATAAACATGATTTTAATGAAAGAACTACTTGGGAGGCATTTAATAGCTGATATAAAGTCATTGATATCGAAAAAATAGACATTTGTTTTAACCAAACAGTCTTAATCACATTTATTTATATTATGACTTTTAGAAGCAGGTTAAACAATAAGTAATAACAACTCAAAACTATATATTCCAGGGTCATGTTTAAACATATGTTTATGAAATGTGACTTTTGCAGAACAATCATTATGTCACGAATGTATTGTCGTACCTGTATGGATAGGAATACTAATGTGCGTGATTGGGAGTGTAGTTGGGTCAATACCAACGTTCGTGCATGGAAGGATGGGTGCGTCAATACAAATGCATGTGTATGGGTGAGCAGGTGGGTCGATACCAACGTAAGTGCTTGCGATGGAGGGGGACCAATAACATTATTGTGTATGGGTAGGTCAATATCACTGTACTTCATTGTGTACGTGCGTGTCTGGGTGGGAGGGCCATCCCCACTCTACGTGAATGGGAGGGTCAATACCAACGTACATGCATGGGTGGATGGGCGGTTTAATACCAGCTTACATGTATTGGTAACCATAATAACATTGATATTTTAAATAAAATTCCAGATTTCAGAATGGTGGACTCATATTGTAGAGCAAGAGAGGGTGCTAGAGGTGGTAGTTGTATTTTGTTGAAATGTGACATTGAAAATATTAAAGTAAGACATGATATAAAGCAGTTGGGTGAGGATCATATTTTTGAAATATCAGCTGTCGAAATACCTAATTTAAACACAATAGTAATTTCACTATACAGAGTCCCTTACACCAACACGTTAAAAGATTTTATATTAAAGTTCGAAAACCTTATGAATATTCTAAAAAATGAAAATAAACGAAAAAATATCTTTTTGGCATCTGATTTTAATACAGATTTATTACATTACAAAAATATAAATAGTATAGATTATGTTCACGAGGAAGGCAATCATGCAGGCGTACCTAGTTTTAAACATAATTTACATAGAGATTTTGTTAATATAGTTGAATATAATGGATATAATTTTAATTTTAACGAGCCAACTAGGGTATCTTCAACGACTTCGTCCTGCATAGATAATATAATTACAAACGCTTTTTTTGATCAGTCATTTTATTTTACTCAAGAGCTCGGACTATCTGACCATAAGGCCCTTTTCATTTAGTTACCTTCAAAAAAACACGAGCGAGTGGAGAATCACCAAGGAGTTAAAAAAAAGAATTATCAATGATCACTCTTTTCAGAATTTTGATGTTTTACTGAAGAATATAAAGTGGAATTTTAATGAGTTTACTTCGGTGGATGAGAACTACAACGCCTTTCTTTCATGTTTCCTTGGAGCTTTTTGGGAGGCATTCCCTTTGAAAGCAAGTAAGAATAAAACAAAATATATTAAATGGATAACTAAAGGGATAATAGTATCGAGTAATAAGAAACGATTACTCTACAATGAAGTTAAGAGATCTAAAGATAAACAAAAAGAGAACCATTACAAAAAGTACAGAAATATTTTCAAAAAAGTTGTGAATCAAGCAACAAGGTGGGAAAATGACAGCTACATAGAGAGGGCTGAAAACAAATCCAAAGCAAGTTGGGAGGTCATAAAACACGAATTAGGATTGGCAAAAAAATCGAACAAATCAGAGCATGTGTTGAGTAAAATATTTGAGAACTTAGGTGCAAATGTAAGTGAAGTGGTCAATTCTCACTTTATTAACGTTACTGAGAAACTTGCAGTCAGCCCCTCCATAAGTATTGCCATTGATAAAGTTATAAATTCACTTGAAACAGTAAATATTGCGACTGAGTTTGATTTTCAAAGAGTGACTCCTGCACAAGTTAGCAAAATTATTGACAAAGCAAAGCCCAAAAAGTCCTGTGGCTGGGATGAGATATCAATGTGGTTAGTAAAACGCTGTAAAAATACTATATTAGACCCATTAACGAGAATAATTAATCAATCTCTGATAACGGGAAAATTCCCAGAAAAACTAAAATATGGTAATATAAGCCCTCTATTTAAGGAAGGTGAAGAGGTGATCTCTAACTTCAGACCAATATGCTTGCTGCCAACTTTTTCAAAAATCTTCGAATCTGTGGTAAAAGAACAGTTAATAAAATACATTGAAATAAATGACATGTTTTCAGTAAGTCAGCATGGATTCAGAAGCAAAAGATCGACAAATAGTGCTTTGATCGACTTGACAAATGATATCCTTAAATCATTGGACGATTCAAATGTTAGCCTTGGGATGATGTGTGACTTGTCTAAAGCCTTTGATTGTGTGAGGCATGATATTTTGCTAGCAAAACTCGAATGTTACGGAATCAAAGGACACTGTTTGAGATGGTTTGGTTCTTACCTCCAGAACAGAAAACAACGGACAACAGTAACACTGAATAATGTAAAAATAAACTCAGAATGGAAAGCAGACCCTCATGGTGTTCCACAGGGCTCTGTTCTCGGTCCTTTGCTCTTCTTGATATACATTAATGACCTCCCTTTCCTGTGCAAAGAAAAGATAGTGATGTACGCTGATGACACTACAGCACATGTAACCAGACAGACAATAAGTGAAGTGGAGCTAGCGATGAGTGATCTGATAGAGATGCTAGATGAGTGGTTTGCAGCTAATGGGCTAAATTTAAATAAGGAAAAAACAAGCATAATACAGTTTAAAACTCAAACAGTAGTAAATGATGCAAACAAGTACGATGGGGCGATAGCAGAGACAGTGAAATTGCTTGGTCTAGTTTTTGACTCAACACTCAAATGGAAAGCGCACATAGAATATATTACTTCGAGGCTGAACAAGGCAATATTTAACATGTCATGTCTGACTCATATAGCGAGCAGGAGAATCAAGTTAGTGCTGTATTTTGCGTACTTTGAATCCATATTACGCTATGGAATAATTATGTGGGGACGTTCAAATCACTGGGAAAAAATATTTAGAGCCCAAAAGAAAATGATAAGAGTCATGATGGGTATGAACCCAAGAGAATCTTGCAGAAGAATATTTAAAGAACTTGGTATTCTTACATTCCCAGGATTGTATTTGTTGGAAGTAGTAAAAAATGTACACAAAAATATATATTCCTACCAACAAAATAATGTGAACCACGACCATGACACAAGAAGTAAAAATAAACTACGTGCCCCCAAACATAGATTAAGAAAATATGAAAATAGTCCATTATGTAGCGGAATACAAATTTATAATAAAATACCACAGAAATACAAAAGCTTGGGGAATGCCAATCAGCTCTATAGAAAGTTCAGGCAGTTTCTAGTTGACCGAAGCTATTACTCCTTCTCCGAATTTCTGCAGGACGAGGTCGTTATATTTTAGATACACTGAAAAATAATTATTAAGTATGTTATTGTGTATAAATTATTGATTAGTTGGTGATTTAACCTCTTTATTTTGTTATTTCTTCTTTTTTAATTCTTTAGGTTAGTAGTTTTGTAACAATTGACGAGTCACCAGTTAGTAGCAGATTATCTGTTTAACACTAATGTAATTTTCTGTGACAATAAACCATTTCATTTCATTTGGTGGGTGAATGGATCTTTACCATTGTACAATTATGGATGGGAGGGTTGACCATATTCATGGATCGTGTATAGGTAAGAGAGTCATTGGCAACTAACATATACATGTGGGTGGGAGAGTTATCACCATTGCACGTGTATGGATAATGCACTAAGGTTTATGACCGTCTTGGTAACTAGCCTACTTTAGTAATATTTTAAAAATGATTCAAGAACCATCAGTCTCTTGAGTTTTTTTATCAACAAGGGGTTGTCCCTAATGAGTAGGAAATCGAATGACTTATCCTTCCTGAAAAACTATTGTGACAATTATTTTAGAACTAATTCATACTATAACTATTTATTGTTTATTAAATTAAAATTTGGATAATTTTAAACAATAGTCTGGCTCATAAAATTAGTTAAATCCCTTCAAGACGTGGTCTACTCCTATTTTTAGTATAACATTTCTTTTTTAATTTACATAATTGGGAAAATTATCCAACACATTGAATTTTCCTGTTCCAATGTTTCTAAACGCGTTAATACTATACACAGTTCTCAGTAAGCTAACCCCCCCACGTTACATACTAAACTGCGGTACATCATTTGTTATGTTTTGTGTAATAGTTTATAAGAACACTTAAATTTCGTAACAGTCACCCCCAGTATATAAGCATGTAGTTTTTAGTCTTTTCTTCAATAAGTATGGGTTAAGTGTTATTCCAGTCGAAACGTTGTTTGTTTCCTAAACACTTGAATCATTGGAAATCTCCAAATATTATATACCAATCATGAACAACCCAATGCTAACAAATAAATTACAAACAAATGTTATATATACACCATGTACGATAGGTTTGGCGTATGTGGAGATCTACGAACAACTATGTTTGGGTACTTCACTCTATTCCAGACAGATTCTTGTAGCACATCACCTCTATTCCAATTCTTTTCTTTACAAGAGTGAGTGACCCTTAAAGTGAATGTTAGTCATTTTATGGAATTTATGAGTGCCTATTTTTCTTTAGACATTTGAGAGCTCTATGGCAAATCCTTTAGTATATCAATGCATTATTCACTGTAAAACACTGACGTTAAAACAAATCTAACTGTTCGGTTCCAGAGAGGTCACTCCACTCGATAAGCCACGACAGATATCATTGCTGGAGGAGGTTTCTCTAATTGAGAACATGAGCACGTAGCGATACCATCTGCACACAATATAACTTAGTTATTGGAGAGTTCAGCAGGGAGATCTGGTGGCGAGTCGTAGGTCTCTGACCCCAATCCTAGGTGACATTGTTCCCTTCTCGACACTAAGTCTGATTAAGGGGAATTACAGTATTGTTTGTCTGTGGTTCTTGTTGAGGATTATCTCAGGTGTAAGGTAATACGTTGATGTTATGACTCATGTAGGTGTATTTACTAATACCCCTGAATACATTACATATTGATCGATTTGTCATGTGATTGGAACGTTTGTGATAGTAATGTGATTAGTTCGTGAGTTTGCCACTACTGTTGGCTTAAAATTTAAATTTGTAGGGGCTATACACTAGCACACCACTACTGGACCCAAAAACAGATGATGATAAGTGGACAGAAAAGCTAGCGTTTGATAAGAAATGCATCTGTATAAACAGGGCTTGACAGTTTCGGCACTTCACATATTTTAAGACTTTAGAGGATTGTTTGTCAGGTCAACAAATAATACCACATAACATGAGGCTTTTTTCGATTTGTTTTCTGTCTGTGTGTTTTTATTTTATTTTTTATTTATTTTTTATTGATAACTCAAAAACTGTTGACATACAATACTAAATTATGCTATAACATTTTATTTTAGATAAACACATTTCATGTAAAAAGACTGAATGTCTCAGATTATAACTTTGATAATGGCGGCTGTCCAAAACTTCAAATTCAAACATTAAAAAAACTCCAAATTTTACCCGAATTTATTAAATCACAATATTTACTATGCCAAATTGAACGAAATTCAATTTAAAAGATCAGATTATAATAAAAGATAAAACTTTTTGTGGGCGAAACTATTGTCATTACGGTAAAGAGTACCTAGATGACAATGCTCTTAGTATGAAAAAAATTGTTTTCTCTGTTATTAGTCATCTGATCTTTTAAATTGGTAATTTAGTATATTTAGTATATCGTTCAATTTGGCATAATATAGTGTATAAATTTCGTTATTTTCCATATTTGGCTACAATTTGGAGTTTTTTTCATAATTGACTTTGAAAATTTTACAAATCCGCTATTTCAAAACTGATGACCTGAGATATTCAGTATTATTACGTGAAATTTGTTTATCTAAGATAAAGTTTCATTAAAAAATTCAATATTGTATATCAAAGAGTTTTTGAGTTAGGTAATTAATTTTTTTTAAAAAACACATACTAGCTAACACAAACAGAAAACGAATCGAGAAAAGACACATGTTATACGGTTTGATTTGCTTGTTTTGTCCTAACAAATAATCCCCTAAAATATGTGACAGTCGAGGCTGGACACTCTGTATCCAAACGATAATAACATTAACCTAATATTATCTATGCAATAAACGTTTAATTTATAGGACTAGGTCCTTTTAAAATATTGCTAAAAAAATATACTTTGTGTTTTTTTGGCATCACATGAAACCGGTATTGTTTTAAAATTGCAGTCATTTGTTACTTGTACTTGAATTTTTACCTTCCCTCGTTTATAACTTAGATTACAGAAAATAGTGATGTAGTTAAAATTGCCAACTTTGTTTTACAAGCCTTTGAACCTGTCGAGTTTCTAATTCGTAATTTGATTTCAAAAGTCTAAATTTAAGATAAAAGTTAATTTGTATTATTTTTTTAGTAATTTTAGTTCATCAGTTTACATGGACCTGTAGTTCTGTGCGTGAATATTTTTCAACGGACGAAGTACCGACCTTGAGGTCGGTATGGGATTTGAGTCTTGAACAACGCTCCCACAGTCTGAAGCCTTTATCTACTAAGCCACCTCCTAACTAACATAATGACAGGAACCAACAAACATAATTTAGTTTTCTTTTATTTTTATTTGAGTTGGCCTAACAATTTATGTATAGCATGTGGTTTTACTTAATGTATTTATTGAATTTTAATTCAAACTTATGCATAGTAATTTATTAAAATGTTTATTAATTAATATATTTTAATTTGTGCACTTCAATATTTTTGGAATAAAATAATTTTACAAAAAATGATGTTGCTTTTATATTTTCACTATCTAAAAATATAATTTACGGCCTAGAAGGACAATAGTATTGTGGAATGTCTATACTTTGGTTTTATTGAAATAAAAAAGAATAGACGTCATAAAACATAGTTTTATACAACTACAAAAAAATTACAAACATTACACTGGTATTTTAGTTTTAAAACATTTACAATTCTTAATCAGAGATTTCCAAATGATATACAACTTTTTTCTAAAGATGTAAAAAATGCTGCACAGAAATCAATCACAAACATCAATAAATTTTTATCTCTTTAGTAAATTTTAAAGTCTTGGTTTAGTAACATTTCCATGTTTTTGTTTTTTTTATCATAATGTTAATTAAGGATATATTTATGATTAATCTCAAGACTTTTCATCATAATATTGTATCTTGAATTTCTTGGGATCAAATCACATAACTAAATCTGTTGATAGTAAACATATAACTGTACACGTCTAAATAAAAATTTATACATAAACCAGAATTAAATCTTTATGATACTTGCTGTTTCTCAAAGTTTAATATTACGTGTCCAACTTGTTGTAACATAATTGTCAATTAATTGTCTGAAACACCTGTTCTACGTATATATTAATTAGTTTATAAATTTTTCGGTAGAGATCAGCAAAAGTCATTAACAGCAGTAACTAACAAGTGTAGTTTTTATGGTTTATAGAAAGTAGTTTATGAATTATTATTGTAATTGGGCTACCAACATGTTTTGAGGAAACTTCATTTTAATAAATCATTTACTTAAATCACAGGAAAAACGATTTTGAAATTAATAATACATTCACAACTTTATTTAATGAATTTACACAATTGTCAGACTCCTCCATAACCTTGGAAGATAAAATATGATTTAATCTTCCTAAATGTTTCAATAGTACATAGAATAAGATCTAATTCAAACTTAAGCCTAAAAATACGACAATCAAGCTAAATAAATATAATGAAACATATCTGTGCTGTTGTGTGGCAACACAGCTACTGTTGAGGAGATTTTAAGTGATAGGGCCTATTATTAGCCATCCAACGGCCGCTTAACGGTTGCCGTTCACGTGAACACTTAACGAGAAGTCTGAAAAGTCATGTTGGATGTTTTTCAAGAGTTTATAGGAGTATAATGTATATCAGGATTGTCAGTTTACTGACAATTACACCAATACTACGTGATTCGGATTCCATGATATACTTTTCCCTAATTGCCTTGGCTATTATGAGATAACACGTGATCCTTTCTAAGGAAAAAAATGAAGCATAGTAAAAATGACTATAATACATCATCTACAGTCAACACACTCTTTTTCTACTCATAATCATCCTTATCATGGTAATCGATATCCTATAAATAAATCAGAAAAATAAAAATGAGGAAAATGTCTTGAAAATTAACGGTTAAACAGCATTAGTTAATGTCGCATGAAAGTATGTTCGATGGCTTTCACAATATTGGGTCTACCTTATGGCATATTACGTTATTGAATATGTGTAGGATTTTCAATTAATTAAGTATTATCACAGATAAAAAAAAGGTCTTATAGTTAACTGAATGAGTTATAGATAGTTGAGGTGTCAGGTAGTTAGTTCTCCAGTTCTCCAACGGAAGGCAGGACAGTGCCGTTGTTAGCCTCTCCATTACTATCCTCAAAATTCAGTAGGATAAATATAGTAACTATAACTACAAATTTATAAAGATTTATATTAATGGTAGCAGCCACTGAATTGTTCACTGCTGGCATAAGAAAGGTACCAATGTTGCTTTATTTCTCTGTGGTATTGTGCAGTGAAACTTTCATATACTCCATATTCAGATCCGTATTCATAAACATAAATTACTCAATTCTTACTCTTGACGAAATTGTATTGTATTTAAGAATCACCAAAAACTGACCGTTATTTCTATAAGTGTGTTTTAACAACGGTAAAGTAAACAAAATAAAAAACTTATTTACACTTACCTACTTACTACATTAAGCAAGCTTTCATATATGTAAATAATGTGATTCAACATGAAGTCACTAAAAGTAGATCGTATTTGATACGTTAACAAGTCAGCTGACAGGAATGATAATGAGAATTGCTGAAACTCCAAACGTGTTCATTAATCTGCTGCGTTGTCAGATTCACTGAGATCAATTTTAGTCATGTATGAAGATATATCTCTGCAACTTAGTTACCTACGTCCAAAATAATGTTGTATGTAACAGAACTGTAATTACTACTTCACATGTTATAACATATGTTATAAGACATTTATTTGCTTTTCTACACCTTAAATCGATTTTGGAGGACTGTCGAAGATTGAAAAAGTATTGCATGTATTATGACTAAGGTATTAATGAATTGTAATCTAATTATTATTTTATCTTTAGTTCCAAATTATTAATTTTTACTAATCAATAAAATAACCAGTAATAGCTTTAGGAAAATCACTTAAAAAACACAAAAAATGCTGTATAAATAGGAGAATAAAAAGTACCCCTTTTGGGGTTAGAGTAACTCTACCGGTTACAATTGTGTACACCATGGCTAAAGAAGGTCAAGTTTATGTACCTTACAATTTGAAAGAGTACCCTATGTTTCGTGTATAAAAAAGACGGATTTTTTATGGAAGTCATTATATATTGTACGTACAATAATTGAAAACTATCAAACACATTTATCTTTCCAGAATAATTAAGACCATTGTAATCTGCTCAACACAATCCAAATAAGCCAATTTCAAAATGTTCAGTATCACCGATAGAACGTCATAATTCATGGCAAGTGTTGTACGGAATATATTTTCGTATATCTATATCCAATAAGTATGTAGGTTTAGTAACAGATTTTCTCCATAGAGGCTATTCCTTTTAGATATACGACTGTTCTATTACATTTATGATAGTATAATATTATAACTGTTTATTTATTTTATTGAGGATTTTCGTGGTCTTTTGGTGTACAGTTCAACCACGCATAATAACATTTTTCTAAAAAAACTTAACATACATACTATTTGAAAGGAATAGGTACAACTTCATAAAAGACACAAAAACAAGCAAAAATGTTTTTATAAACATATCTCCTAGAATGTTCCGCTTTCTCTCTGTGTGTCCATTTGTGTTTTTCATAAAACGATTTACAACTCCAAAACCAATGAACAAATGATTTGAAACTTGGCAGCGTTGTTCAGTTAATTAGTGCCAGTAATAATAAGTACGAATGCAAAAATATCTCGAGTGATTTAAAATGATAGCATTTCAAAACAATTAATACTGAATAACTCATAAACTTTCAATACTATAAAAATCAACTAACACGATAATATTCTATAAAACTTTATCCCAAATGTAATGACACCTCATTTGTTAAAATAAGTTCATAAACAACTGAATAACACCTGATTTTAGCTGCTAAATCATTTCAATTGAGCTGCTAATTTATTTCACATTATTTTGGGTAAAATTATTTCTGTATTTTCTATAATAACTATTATTTCAGTAAATTAACAGCTGTTTAAAGGGATTTTTTAAATTAAATATTAGTTGTTTGTTAACTGTTAATTGGAGCAAGTGATTATCAACTGTGTAACATTTAATAACAATCTTAGCAAAAATCAGCTATTTACGAAGCTCCGTAAAATTACATTTGTAGCTGTTCTTGAATGGGCTGTTTAAACACATTTTCACTACTCGTTGGAGTAATAATTATCAGCTGTTTGACTTTGTTTCCTAAGAATTACTGTTTGAAAGTTGAAAAGTACTCACTCCTATTACCAATAATTAACAAACTACTAAAATCGAATTTAAATAATCCATTTAAACAGCTTCTAATTTACTGAAATCATTGTTATTATGAAAATAATGAAATTGTCTTACTCAAACTAAATAATGTAAAATGAATGAAAATGATGGAACTAAAATAACATATTATTAAATTTTTAATGAACCATTTTTACAAATGAGGTGTATTATATTTCTTGGCTTAATGTAATTGTTGTTCATTTTTGTAAAATTAAAAGTTTTCGAGATATACCAACTTAATATCTTTTAAATACTTCCATTTTAAATCAGTTAAAGATATTTTAGCAATTTTATCCATTACTACTACCACTAATGACCCGAGTAAGGCCACTGAGTTTTAATCATTTGCTCAATGTGTTTTGAAAATATTAATATATTTTTGAAAAACACAAAAGATAAACAGAGAAAATGAAACAACGTGGGACATATGTTTATATAAACACTTAGCTTGATTTTGTGTCTAATATAATCCTCTGAATTTGTGTCCATATCTCTTTAGTCATCCATATATTGTACATATACTATTATACTCATTTTCATACTTAGTATATGCATTTTATACAAATAAATTAAACAATACATTTCCCATAAGCTATTTACATGGTTTCTTTATTAATATAAATGTTAGTGACGAGAATCTTTGATTATTTCAGTATAATGTAGTAATGTATTGTAACAAGTAACCTCGTGACAAGCCATTGACTGTCATAAAAGTTTTTTGAATTAAAATAATGTAAAACTTGCGTAAGAAGTTAACTTTATTGGGTTTGTATCTATAGTATAGTTTTATAGACTTCATTTCCTTACCTATCTTAAGGACAACTATGCCATCTTACTTCTAAATTGAATTACATCATCTGCAGACTGCTGATTTTCTGACTGAATGGGATACTTTTTTATTTTTAAGTATTTTTCCTCCTAATACTGTCATAAACTTTATCTTACCGAGAGTAATCTCAAAAAAAAAAAAAAAAAAAAAAAAAAAAAACTACAAATTGCTGTATATACGCTTCCAACGGCAGTAATATAGCTTACGAGTAGTACTAATAGTAATGAATTTAAATCTAAACTGACATTAGAACTAATAGAATGAAAATAAAAATTATACAATAAACTTACAAACTGTAATTACACTGGATTACCATTATATTATGTTGAGCATCGGGCAATAAAAAACTTGAAATGTGATAAAATAACCGATTTAAGCTGCTCCTCTGATGATCATGCCTTTAGATATAGTTTGTATGCATACATTTACTATGGTATTTGTTTCCAAAGTGTCTACATCAGTAAGTCAGTGAAGTGCTAAGAAAGGTCTCATATGATAACACTAGCCATGTACCCGTGCGTCACTACGGGATTTTACGACAAATGGAATATTTACATTGGAATTATGGTTTTGTTCTCCTCCAAGTATTAATCATCGTGTCATAGGTCAAATAAATTCGGCTCTGCATTGAAAGGTGAGTGAATCAGATGGTCAGTCAGGACGATGCCAAATATGGTTTTAATATTTGCCAAACTTACCTAATTCAAACTAATTCATAGGCCTATGTCATAGGAATGAAATGTATATTATTTTAGATTTATATTATAATTTGTATTATTATCTGCAGTGATCAGGCCATTTATTAAATAAAATTAGTAGAAAATGAAAGTAATCCTAATGTCTATGTTATTTATTAAATTTGCTCGTGTCATTCTTAAATTGAATAACGTATATTTTTTAATAAATTCACAAACATTTATCACATTTATTAACTATTGATTAGGGTTCATATTACTTAATTGCGTAGTGACTCCAAGAAGTACACGTGGATTTATATAAAACAATTATAAAAAGAGTTATGTTGAACCAAGAGGATTATTCAAGAAGGAATATTGTTCTTTCTGTTAACTTATAATTTACAAATACACTTTATATTTTGTGAGGTTTTAATGTTACTGTTTAAAACTATAACTTGTTTTATTGTTTAATTTTCATATCACATTTCAACCAAATTGGGTTTCAACTTGCCTTATACATTACCAAGAGAGTACAGGCTGACTCTTGCACTTCTCGCCTGGATCTGTTACAGTAGTTATTACCGTGGATATCGTTACGTATGTCTTCTCACCTGGAAGTGTTACAGTAGTCGTTACTAGTGATGGCTGGGATAAGGACAACGTAAGAGTTAGTAAGACCGAAGGACAGATTTAGAAG
Organism: Stictocephala bisonia; assembly: GCA_035578905.1. Lineage (NCBI taxonomy): Eukaryota > Metazoa > Arthropoda > Insecta > Hemiptera > Membracidae > Stictocephala > Stictocephala bisonia. The sequence continues at coordinate 1,072,145 of JAQJVL010000075.1, read as the reverse complement.
CGAGTCTAGGTGATAGCGACTGGGCTGTCTCAAGGCAGTCTCTCACTGTTGGCGAGCATGACTACCCTACCGTTCAAGTCTCCAGAGGTTGTCCTCTAGATAAGTCACTGCTGGAATTCCAAACTGAGATTCCTTACATTCTTAGTGACGTATCTATACCCTCCAACTGTTTCTGTAAACAAATTTTCCATGGATGTAAACGTGGAATGATCTGGAAATCCTAAAGAAGGCATTTTAGTGCCTAGTTTGTTTGCGATAAACATCAACTAAGTTTACAAAAGGTTTCTTACAGGGTTCATCAATTTATCAAAATATTTTTCCGGTCATCATGAAATATTCTTCTAAAGCATATCATTAATGAATTTTAATATGTGATTCTGATCCTCATAAGGCAACTGAGCACGTGTATATTCTACAATAGGCTACCATTGAAACAAAATTACTATTTCACTTTCCAACAAAAAACAATTATTTTATGTCTCTTCTTATCTTATATAGTACAAGCGAATCCCACACAACACAAATATATTACAAAATGCACAAATATACCACAGTACAAGCACAAATATAGCAAAATAAAAGCAAAATATGCACAACAAAAGTACAAAATGTACAAATAATATGGTGATTGATTTCGGCAAACCAGGTTCACCTTCCTCAGATCAGAGGGATTCATTAAAGAAATGAAGCCAATGGCCCTAGCCCAGTAGCCCTTTACTAGGCTTCGTAAACATAGCCTTTCCTACTGTCCAAAGTTATTCTGACGTAACACATACTGATCTAACTTAATTTTATCTTACTTATTCTATAAGCAATTTTTCCCCCAAAATCAAAATATATTGCTGAAAATTGTTTTAGAGTGATAACCCATTTTAAAACTAAATATAAAACTGCACCTAGGATTCAGTTTTCTAGCTCATATGTTTAACGCAGCTTTGAAATATTTTCTTACAGCTAATGATCTTCATTCACATTTTTTTCCTTGTTGCCAATCTACCACGGCCCTACCTGAGAGTTCCGGTCACATGACTTGTAATTAATAGCTGAGACAGCACGCAGTGGCGGATTAATCATTCCAGGATGAAATTGACCTTTCCAGCGAGCGTATCCGTGCCACTGCAGTAGTGCCGGTCTGTCTGCCACTGCGCTAATCATGCACCTGCCAGCTCACTGCTTACCTCTGGACATACTAGTTATATACCGCACAATTATACCAGCTGACTACACCTGTACAGCAGGTTTCTTGCCACCAGTGGCGCGTCCCTGCGGGGTGTTGACGGCCTGAGAAGGAATGTTTGTCACTGAGAAGTCTCTTCAAGATAAATGTATGCTCATGTCATCGACCAGTTGAGTCATTTAGAATAAAGTGATAACTAGTAACTTGAAGTTATAAGGCTAAAGTTCGTGGAAATTATTTTACTTTTATAATAATTTATTTGAGTGATTTGTACTGTTTTTTTCTTTTTTCTAAGGATATGCCGATCTTACTTACTCTGCCTACTCCTCATAGACTACTGATCTGTACGAGGACCTTAATGTTAACAGACATACGAAGATTCTGTCATTGTAACACTTTATAATGCACTTTTCAGTTAATTAGTGGACACAAATGTACATAACTAATAAATTCAATTTTAATGTGCTGTAAATTCAACCGTCGGCAAACAATTTTCTTTAATATTAAAAAAGCAGTTTAAATCTCTTGTAAAATGTAATAGATTAGAGCCAACTATCTAAGAAAATCATAAACGTTTATGAAAAAACCATAACATTTTCGGTTGCTACATTAACGTTTTTGTTACATTGTAAGGATTGGTATACGCTCTATCATCATTATTATAGGATGTCTGGATTGTAAGTTTTATCAGAAACTGACTCATATGAAAACATTGGAAAAAATGTGGAATATACCTTGCATCAAAATCCAAACAAAATAGTTAATAGATTATTGAATACTCACAACATCCTCCCATACGTGCAGTGGGTGTTGAATACACATACAGAAGGTATTGTGACCCACCCTCCCACCCAAACAAGTGCAGTGGTATTGATTATACCTCTTGGTCGTGTATGGTCAATACGACTGTAGTGTACGTGTATGAGTGATTGGGTACATCAATACCATTGTACGTGTATAGGTGGGTAGGAGTATCATATACACTATAGGTGTATGGGTAGGTGGGAGGGTCATACCATTGTATCCTCTTTGATTAATGTTGGAAGGAGAGGAATTAAATCCTTTAATCTAGCACAGCAAGCTCAACGCTAGCCTCATAAACCAATGAGCCTCACAGCCTTTGTAGAAAAGTTTGTTTTTAAGGAATTACAACTACAGTGCACGTATGGTGGGCGGGTGAGTGGTTCAATACCACTGTACCACGAGTAAAGAACAGTATATTAGTATGGGACTGGCGGTTGGGTCAAAGCCCCTGTAGGCTAACTGTATGGGTACCCACCAGGTTCAATACCAAAATACTGGTACGGTGGGTGGTTTAATACCACTTTACTGGTATGGTGGGTGGGTAAATAACAGTATACTAGTATGGCAGTGGCGGATGGGTCAAAGCCCCTGTAGGCTACTTGTATGGGTACCCACCAGGTTCAATACCAATTTACTGGTATAGTGAGTGGGTGGTTGAATACCACTGTACCGTATACTAGTATGGGACTGGCGGATGGGTCAAAGCCCCTGTAGGCTATATGTATGGGTACCCACCCTGATCAATAACAATGTACTGGTATGGTGGGCGGGTGGGTGGTTTAATAACATTGTACTGGTATGGTGGGCGCGTGGGTGTTTCAATACCACTGTACTAATATGGTAGGTGGGTAAAACTCTGTATACTAGTATCGGGCTGGCGGGTTGGTCAAAGCCCCTGTAGGCTACTTGTATGGGTACCTACCCGGTTCAATACCAATGAACTGGTATGGTGGGTGGGTGAGAGGTTCAAATCCACTGTACTGTTATGGTTGGCGGGTAAATAACAGTATACTAGTGTGGGGCTGGTGGGTTGGGCAAAGCCCCTGTAGGTTACTTACATGGGTACCTACCCGGTTCAATACCAATATACTGTTATGGTGGGCGAGTGAGTGGTTTAATACCACTGTACTGGTATGGTTGGCGGGTAAAGAACAGTATACTAGTGTGGGGCTGGCGGGTTGGGTAAAGCCCCTGTAGGCTACTTGCATGGGTACTCATTCGATTCAATACCAATGAACTGGTATGGTGGGCGGGTGAGTGGTTCAATACCAATATACTGTTATGGTGGGCGGGTGAGTGGTTTAATACCACTGTACTGGTATGGTTGGAGGGTAAAGAACAGTATACTAGTAAGGGGCTGGCGTGTTGGGCAAAGCCCCTGTAGGTTACTTACATGGGTACCTACCCGGTTCAATACCAATATACTGTTATGGTGGGCGAGTGAGTGGTTTAATACCACTGTACTGGTATGGTTGGCGGGTAAAGAACAGTATACTAGTATGGGGCTGGCGGGTAAAGCCCCTGTAGGCTACTTGCATGGGTACCTACCCGATTCAATACCAATATACTGTTATGGTGGGCGGGTGAGTGTTTCAATAACATTGTACTGATCTGGGTGGGCAAGTGGGTCAACGCTCACTGTAATAGAATTTTAATAAACGACATAATGTAATACCGCTATAATAAACTAAAATAATCCGTAAAATCACAGTTTATGCTTTATTACAGGAAATCATATAGGTATGGTTTATAACTTTGTATCTGTATTAAATTGAACCACATCTCAACTGGTTGTTGTTAACGTTTTAGCACTAAATGTTTTTCCTAAGCATATCAATATCTAAGTTTATGTATCATATTTTATTTAATAGACATTACTCTGCAGAGTTGAAGAGTCTCTCAAAAGGTATGTGTCTAAAGAAATGGTTTAGGCTACAACTGATTTTCCAAGGGTTAATGAAACGGCATTTAGCTCGTTTGTATACGGTTGATAAATAAAGTTACGTTTCTAGGGGTGGAGAGTTAAATATAGGTATGATGAGTCAGCCTTCAAGTTACGTATCTTGGGAGTGAGAAGTTAAATACAAGTTTATATGGTCAGCCTTGAAATTACATATTTTGAAGAGGGAGAGTAGAGTATAGTTTTAATAATTCACCCTTCAAGGCAAGCACCTTAGTGGTGGAGAGTTGAGTATATATTCAATGATTTTTTTTAAACTTTTTCACATTGACCTACAGGTCTGTACTAAACTTTATTCAATGAGTGAAGTGCCGACCACTAACTCAGTTGTGAGTCAGTCTGAAGCCTCAACTACTGAGTCACCGAGCCAGAAAGTATCTTTGGTTGGGTATTTGACCCTTAAATTGTAAGTATATGGTTGATGAATCAATCCCAAAAAAACATTTCAAGGATCGGTGAGTTGACCGTTAAATCATGACCTCACAATGGATGAGTCTTTCGTGTGTTACTTATTAAACCTTGAAAACTCATTTGTATTTACATTAAGAAAAATTAATAGAACAAAACCAAAGGTGTTTTTATTGTACAAAATTAAAAAGTGGATCTACTAGTAACTTTTATGCTCATTCAACTACGCTACAAAAATTGTAATTTTCCAACAAATCGTTTAGTTACAGTACTCTGCCAACTTTAACATCGCTAATATGGGATATAAACAAAATGGCGACTACATATGCAGACTCTTTAAATTTAAGCTTGTTAAGTGTAACGACGGATTATCAGAAAACTGCACACACACATAGGGGTCTTTATTCAAGGTCACCTTACTCCAGACCAGAACGGTCACCGGTCTCTAGTCGATCGTCGACACCGCGGAGGCATTACGAGACATTACTGTCACTGAGCAAGACCTACTTCACTTTATAGACCAGCCAGGTTGCCATAAATACTGCCATAAGGATAACACGTCCAGAGAGTTACTGTCATCGCAGCGGTCGGAGGACGCCCTGGTGACTTTACGATCATCAGACTGCTGCGTTCTTTGTCCCTGATTGTTTTACATTCTTATTTGTCATAATTTTTCTGTCTGATGCCACCATAGGTGTAAGAAGTGAGATAGTTGGAATCTAACAGTGAGGATTTTGGCAATATATAGATGCTATATCTTAAAACTAGATAATTTTAAGAACGAAAATGATATTTTTCCTATTTGTACATTAAAGTACTCACACTAAATATTCTTTTTTATCGATTGTATTGTTCATAATTTTCAATATACTTAAATTAGAAACATAATTGCTAGACTTTCTAAGGATGTGACCGTCCTTCAAAAGGACAAAAAAGACCCAAAAATATTTAACAATATCAATGATCCCATACGTCCGTCCCATTACGTTCATCCATGCACCACTAGACTGTACTCATCTACCCAGCTACGTCTTGATGGCCACACCCATAATCCACACATCTACACTTAAATCATGGTAGTCAAGAAAGACACACTTACCTACCAAGTGTGTATGTCAATAAAGAGTGGATATGTAAGTCTTGACGGAATTACCCACCCAAGTACATTTTGACAGGCATACTACCCACCAAACGTAGTCTACATGAAAGCACAGCCATCTACCCTAAGACATAATAATGGATGCATCCACCCATGGATGAAGTAAGTAATGTGTTCTATTCAGGACGACTTTTTAACTGTTTATAATAATTTATTTATTTACGGTAAAAAATAAGTAAATGTAAATAAAATAAAGAACATTGTTCTGCGTACCTCGTCAGCTTGGATTGTGCCGCTACTTAGTTTTACAATATTTTTATCAACCTGCAGTTACATCTTCCGTTCGCAACCAAAACAATTATTTTTGATGTGGTTGTGATTTCATATAATTGATTTGAATACTACTCAATAATTATTAAACTCGTATTAATACTACTTTTTAAATAAATATAAATACTTGAAACTTCTTAAAAATCTAAAACTTTCGTTTAAAATATTTTTTTAACGTTACTTCGTATTTTCTGGTTTGACCACGCCAATCATTTATGTACATTATTTACATAAGTTACCAACAACTTAGATTCAATTTTAACTAAATTTAATACTTCATCTACTATAAGTAAGTTGAGCGCATCCAACTGTCTGTACGCTGTGGCCACATGACGTCAGCCTGGGGTATCCAATCCACAGATCTTTCTTCTCCACTGCCATATTAACAATTTTCCGTTGATGTGAGATGAAAATGTTGCCATGTTATTATTGAGAATGCAATTTTCTTTATAATGGTCTACTTTATAAATTAAGTAAACAAGTTATATTTAATAAAATTACTACAGACTAAAATTATAAATATGAAGCTCATGTTCCTCTTCCCCACAGAAGTGATAATGTTGAAAACTTGACAACTAAACCCTGAGTTTCAAAATCATTGGTAGTTTCAGCCAATAACATATCACTTGGCATTAGTTTTAATAAGATATTATTTCATTTCATGATATATCTTTTCATATTGTCGTTTTGATTTTCCAGAAGCTATTATAGCCTAATGATATATTTCTGTGGTGACTCCCATGCTGAAATCTGTCGAGGTAAAAAAAATTGTTTACTTGCTCTTTGCAGGAAGGTTTGTAAGTATAAGATGTATATTTAAAATTAGAAACTGTTTTACTGTATTATTAAATTATGTTTAACTCAATGTATTAATCTTTACAGAATACTTAATATACGCGCTATATCCACTATATAGCGATTATATGTATGCAAATAATTAATTTCATGATGGGATGGCCATTGAATCACTTATTTCACCAATAAAATGTACAAGGCTACCTGGGTAATTCCAAGTGGTCTGTTATTGGCTGAAACTACCAATGATTTCGAAACTCAGGGTTTAGTTGTCAAGTTTTTAACATTATCACTTCTGTGGTGAAGAGGAACATGAGCTTCATATTTATAATTTTAGTCTGTAGTAATTTTATTAAATATTACTTGTTTATTTAATTTATAAAGTAGACCATTATAAAGAAAATTGCATTCTCAATAATAACATGGCAACATTTTCATCTCACATCAACGGAAAATTGTTAATATGGCAGTGGAGAAGAAAGATCTGTGGATTGGATACCCCAGGCTGACGTCATGTGGCCACAGCGTACAGACAGTTGGATGCGCTCAACTTACTTATAGTAGATGAAGTATTAAATTTAGTTAAAATTGAATCTAAGTTGTTGGTAACTTATGTAAATAATGTACATAGATGATTGGCGTGGTCAAACCAGGAATATTATCAACTTGTATAAACTATGCAGTTTAAGGTAAAAAAGATATATAATAGTACTGTGGGCCTAACATAAAATAAGTACCAATATAAATAAAGAAAAAAATTTCATTTTAAAGATAGGCCACAAAATGCTTCTTTCCCTAAATATCCGCCTTTTTTCTAACTAAATAATTTATAACTGTTGAACGATTGAATTGATTTAGATGACATTTCATGTATTATTTATTATTACAACGGTAGAAGTCACAAATAATATTTAACTCGTTTTTAAGATCCATTCCAAAATCCATTTCAATTTTTTTAAGTGCATTAGGTCAAAAACAGCACAATTTTCCAAAATGTCTTAAGGATAATATTTTGTATGCCGTTAAATTTTCTAATGAATGGTGTAATTTTTTTAAATAATTTTTAGTTTTTAACTTTTATCATTTCAATAGTTTTAGTTCTTTCAAAACTGAAATAAAAAAAATGTAATGCTGAAGATCTTGAATGAGTTAGTTTATTACTTTATGACACTACCACATTTAAAGTGAAGAATAATTCTGATTGTTTGCATTGTTGGTAAATGGAAGCTGTAATAACACAAAAACTTTAACAGTAAATATACAAAAAGATTTAAACTATTGAGTTACACGAGAAGTTCTAAAACGTGTTGATGAAGAACCCCATGTTAGTACTGTGCAGATGGTTAGGACATTGCACACCTCTCACCCTACAGTGTGGAGAACAGCTACAACATCTTTACCATGTGCAGGACATCCAAACTCTTGGGTCTTCTGACTTCTTAGAATTTGTAACCGGTTTCCTTAGAAATCAATGAAAAGTTCTTTATTTTTATCCTAATAAATACGTACATATGACAATACCATTTTTAAAGATTGTATTGTGAATTTATAAAGCACCACCTGTAACTGGTTTTATAAAAAACAATGCGTATTTTATAATATTTTTCAGCAATTTTTTTCAATCGTTAATTTTTTCAGCTTGCATTTAATAACAATGGATGACAATCAAATGATTAATCTTAACTTTTAATGTTGTATTATAATAAATTAAGCTTGTATCTGTGCTCGATTTAAAATATACATTTCTTAACCAGTGTATTTTTTTAATTTCATTTTTGAGAAAGCTAAAAGTTAGCATAAGGAATTCAACGAGATAAAAAAAAGATTCCTAGTCAATTTTAGACAAATATGCGAATCATGGGTTATTTTTAATATAGCCGCCATTTTTAAACGATATCGATTTTACCTCCTTTTTTTAAAATTTTGGAGAGGTCTGCAGCTGAACAAATAGCATCGTTCCTGGAGTTGGAGACGTACTGTGTGAATTGCAATGGGGCTTCCGTCGAAGTAAAAGCACTTGCATCGCTCTTCTGAATATGACTTATGAGCTGCTGGAAACAAAAGACAAAGGACGGAGTGGTATTTTGGCGTCTCTTGACAACTCCCAGATGAGGGTTCTCTTAGATGGTTTTCTTCATAACTAGACGGTAGATCACAGGCTCTTTTGATTTATAAAATATTCCCTTATAACGTTACGTCATACTTCAAACAGACTGTAGAGTAATGAGCAGCTTCGTATTGCTTCAACATACCAGCAACCTGCAGATACCAAGTGACTGAAAGGGCTGATATTTCGTTAAAATTCTGGTTACCCACACCCATGGATTGCTACTGACCCACATGCCCACCCATACACTTACATTTGTAGTGACCCACCTTCCTATCCATACACGTACAATAGTAGGGGTCCCGCAGGGAACATGCCTTGGACCCATAATGTACCTGTTATATGGATGTGACCTCGGGTAAGAAATGGAATTCTGCTCTTTACACTCTTATGCTGATGACTGTCATTTAGTCTTGACGCTCCCTCCTCATAGTTTTAGTGAGTCGGTTGAAAAAGCTTAATTAACTTAAGTCGGTGGGCATAGCTTGAAGCTTATTTATTAGACTTATTTTTAAGCTTTGTTTTGTTTTTATAGTATTAGTGTAGAAAGAAAAAGACGTAATATCCGATAGTGCGACTTCGGATATGTCTTCAGTTAGTGTGTCTAGTAGTTATTTCTCAAGTATGCCATGAAATGGAAAAGCCAGCATCTTGTTTCTCCAAAATTTTCAAGGATATATTTAGTAATTATTACAATATATGTACAAAGATGTACATCAGTTAGTTATAATTTATTTATAACCACAACTTAGGCATTCGCTTCTGCCATAAGAAAATATCTGTTTTTTCTCTGTGAATTCTCTTTGAATTGGCCCCCCTTCATGTAACTCAAATAACGTATACGAATTACCACGCGTAAAGTGTATGAAGTCGTGTTACTGGCCTTGGGAAGTGTACCTTGTTACGTCTTAATTTGTGATATGAGGTATTTGTCCTTCAATCCAGACTTCTGGCGGGGACCTCTCGCTCCTTCATTTCGTAAAGTGTATGAAGTCGTGTTACTGGCCTTGGGAAGTGTACCTTGTTACGTCTTAATTTGTGATATGAGGTATTTGTCCTTCAACCCAGACTTCTGGTGGGGACCTCTCGCTCCTTCATTTCGTAAAGTGTATGAAGTCGTGTTACTGGCCTTGGGAAGTGTACCTTGTTACGTCTTAATTTGTGATATGAGGTATTTGTCCTTCAACCCAGACTTCTGGCGGGGACCTCTCGCTCCTTCATTTCGTAAAGTGTATGAAGTCGTGTTACTGGCCTTGGGAAGTGTACCTTGTTACGTCTTAATTTGTGATATGAGGTATTTGTCCTTCAACCCAGACTTCTGGCGGGGACCTCTCGCTCCTTCATTTCGTAAAGTGTATGAAGTCGTGTTCCTGGCCTTTGGAAGTGTACCTTGTTACGTCTTAATTTGTGATATGAGGTATTTGTCCTTCAACCCAGACTTCTGGCGGGGACCTCTCGCTCCATTTCGTAAAGTGTATGAAGTCGTGTTACTAGCCTTGGGAAGTGTACCTTGTTACGTCTTAATTTGTGATATGAGGTATTTGTCCTTCAACCCAGACTTCTGGCGGGGACCTCTCGCTCCTTCATTTCGTAAAGTGTATGAAGTCGTGTTACTGGCCTTGGGAAGTGTACCTTGTTACGACTTAATTTGTGATATGAGGTATTTGTCCCTCAACCCAGACTTCTGGCGGGGACCTCTCGCTCCTCATGTCGTAAAGTGTATGAAGTCGTGTTACTGGCCTTGGGAAGTGTACCTTGTTACGTCTTAATTTGTGATATGAGGTATTTGTCCTTCAACCCAGACTTCTGGCGGGGACCTCTCGCTCCTTCATGTCGTAAAGTGTATGAAGTCGTGTTACTGGCCTTGGGAAGTGTACCTTGTTACGACTTAATTTGTGATATGAGGTATTTGTCCCTCAACCCAGACTTCTGGCGGGGACCTCTCGCTCCTTCATGTCGTAAAGTGTATGAAGTCGTGTTACTGGCCTTGGGAAGTGTACCTTGTTACGTCTTAATTTGTGATATGAGGTATTTGTCCTTCAACCCAGACTTCTGGCGGGGACCTCTCGCTCCTTCATGTCGGAATCTGACACCAGGAGATTGTATCAAGCCGACATACAGCCTAGCTCTGGAGATTGCCAGGTTCCCCTCCAGCCAAACTCCAGACTTGTAATCAGGACTACTCTATATTTTCAGACTGATATGACTTGACTTCAAAATTATTTCACACTTTCCCCTTTCTTGGGCCGGTTTTGTAATGAGGCATTTTATTTCCTCGCCGCAGGACATGACACTCACTTCTATATCCAGCGACGCTCGTCAGTGACCTTGAGGACTGGCCAGCTCGTTGTTGGTTGAGGAGAGTTAAGTACGTTTCTGTCTATGATCTCCATATTTGAATAATATTTCATCAATTCTACATGATATTTAATGTTTTTTCCAAACTGATATAAGTTAAATAACATATTTTTTTTGAAACATTAGTATATAATACAATATACTTCTCTAAGGGATATTTACTATTGATCTTTAACATAAGAAATCCATTAGTAAATTATACACCCTATTATAAAAGTTGGATATATAATTTAAAAAATAATATTTAAATATAGAAATAATACAGGTTTAAGTTACCTTTTTATTACTCTTGTTGGTGTCTGTCACCGGCCGGCAAATGTATTATATGTACTAGTGTTTTAAAGTGTTTAAATGTTTGAAGGTTTCATAATTTTAGTGTTTAATATTTTAAACAGTAACTTTTTGGAAACCTGATGATAAAGCTTTATATGCTTTGAAATGTACATAGCAGTAATGTAATTGAAGGACTGTTACGACAGGAAAAGATAACTTAAACCAGTATTATTTCTGTAATATAACAGTTCTGGAGGCTAATAACACAAAATGAATAATATTAAAAAATTTAAAATCAATAAAGGTTCTAAAATAAATAAAAAAATGTTTAACAGGATTAGGGAACTGACAAAATGTGTTTTACATAGTACTATAGGCGTATCTAGGAGATATTAAATTGGCTCCGTGGACTTTAACCATTGCAATGAAATAGACGATGTCAATGGCGATTGCCTTGACCTGTAACAGTATTTTTTTAATTTATTTAGCATTATTTACTCATTTTAAGGTTACGTTCTTTGCAGTATAAATGTTTCTTTTGTATCCAAGAATGTTCAACAAATCTTGTGTTTTGTTTTCTTGGTCATGTTGATAATTTTTTAAGGATATGTTCCTTTTTATCATATAACTTGTACCTATTTTTTTATCTTCCTTCATAAATTGAATGCTGTTATTTCTGACTATCTATAGTAAATAAATTTTTACATATTTAACATAATATAATGCATAAATATATTATACATTATATTATGCATTTTTTTTTTCAAGTATACAAGTGTATCTTGTCGTAAACATATGAAAATGGATTATTCCTGGTTTTATTTCTTCGAATAGTATCAAATTTCCAACGATTCCCGAATCAGTAAAGGTTGGACATAGTAGTATGACATAACCAATACTGTCTGAGTGCCATATGTGTAAAAACGTGGCTTGGATAAGAGTCGTGGTGCTTGGGACCACCTGACGTCCTTATCCCCCTGCCGGACAAACCCCACCACCTTTATGAACCGTATAAGCAGATGACTTCCCCTGTCGTATTAAACGTCTATATTTACATATTTATATTTCAATTTCTCAATATTACTGTTGTTGATTTTTTTCTCTTATACTAATAACTGTAAATTGATATTTGGAGCTCTAAGTAAATTTAACATTTATTGTTTTGCACTCATTACTTTCATTTATGGTCAAATTTATTCATTGCTTTACCATATATATCGATTGCATTAACTATTATGATTATTATAATTAACATAAAGCAGTTATTCGGCTGACATAAAAATAGTAGGCTCTAAAAAATCAGTCAAGCCATTAATTATGCCATTAGATACATTATTCGTTGAATAATTTGCTAAGGTGAGTGAATCTTAGTGCTGAATGAATTATGTTAGGTCAGGTAAGGTTGGATTAAATCAGGATAGGTTAAACAGGTCAGGTCAGAACAGGTTAGGTTAAATAAGGTTATGTTTGGTTAGGTTATGTCTAGGTAGATTACGTTACGATAGGTTAGGTTAAGTTAGGTTAGATTAGGGTGGGTCAGATAAGGCTATATTAAGTTAGGTCACGTTACGTTATTTGACAGTTTTTTCTAACTTTAAACTTCATGAACGAATAGGTGAAACAACAATATAATTGGTTAAACTGTATTGAATTATGAGCAATATAATATGTCATATATTGTTATTATGCGTCAGCACCGTTTACTATTCAAATGTTAATACTTTATTGCATTGTCCGAGTATAACTTACCGGAAAAAAACATATTGGAATAAATAATTTGTATTGAAAACTAGTTCAAACAATATTTTATTGTTGTAAAACTTTACTTTACAATAAAAAAAGTAGTGTAATTAATTGTTTTTGTCGCTTTAATATTTAATCAGAGGTGTTCTATAGATATTGTTGTTGCAAGTGTTTTAAAGATATTCTTATATTTTGAAGAAGTTCTTTGTGTCGATAATAAAACATGTTCTTTTCTATTTTATCTTTTTTACGTTATATTGACTGTATACATTTTATTAGTGAAGAAATTAATACAATATACATTATTCAAATTAGAAATTAACATTATACTAGATCATTGTTCTCGTTTCTATTTTGTAGGTTTTTATTAATTATTCTTAAAATATTCATTAGTCTCCTTTTTCTCAAATATCTATTAGGCCAATACAGTTGCTTGAATTTTTTAGCCAATATTTAATTGAACCATTATCAAAGTCTCAATAGTATACGGGTGGACAAACATATGGAAATGCTTTCACAACTGTTCTATGACTTAATTGGTAAAAGTGAAATCTTGTACATAATTATAGTTACAAAGAACACACTTTTTAGCGCCATTAGCGACATGTCATATTTTCACGGGGACGGTCTATGTGGATTTGAAAGAAAATATTAAGTATAAGAATAGGTTGAGTTTGATATCAAATTTTAGGTCTATTCAAGAGAAATTAATTGCCACAAATCGGACTTCAAAAAGTCTATCCTTTCCAGAGTAGCGGTCATTTGATTTTCTAAGTAACTAATTTTAACAATATTATTTCTCCGCTACTTAACGATTTTAAGTAAATTATTCTGATAAAAAATTACACTTTATGAAACACAATAAATAATAAAAAGTGAATTATAAAATTATCTATGGACAAAAATAAAGTTGCTGTGAAAGCATAAAAAATATGGAAACGCTTTTACTTTATTTTTTTCCAGATATCATTTGATAACTGCATTTTTTTACTGGATAGCCCTTCCAGAGTAGCGGTAATTTGAATTCTAAATTAACTAATATTATTTTTCCGCTATTTAACGATTTTAAGTGAATTATTCTGATAAAAAATTAAACTTTATGGAACACAATAAGTAAACAAATTCAGTTATCAAATGATATCTGGAAAAATATGAAGTAAAAGTGTTTCCATATTTTTTATGCTTTCACAAAAACTTTATTTTTTTCCATAGATAATTTTATAATTAAATTTTTTATCATTTATTGTGTTCCATAAAGTGTAATTTTTTATCAGAATAATTTACTTAAAATCGTTAAGTAGCGGAGAAATAATATTGTTAAAATTAGTTACTTTGAAAATCAAATGACCACTACTCTGGAAAGGATAGTCTTTTCAAAGTCCGATTTGTGGCAATTAATTTCTCATGAATAGACCTTTAATTTGATATCAAACTCGACCTATTCTTATACTTAAAATTTTCTTTCAAATCCACATGGTCCATCCCTCTGAAAAGATAAAATGTGGCTAAAGGCGTTAAGAAGTGTGTTCTTTGTAACCATGATGATGTACAAGATTTTACTTTTACCAGGGAAGTCATAGAAAAGTTGTGAAAGCGTTTCTATATTTTTCCACCTTGTATAATTTGTTTGAGTAATGTTTTTTTTCTTCAGTACAAATGGACTATTTACTACAAATCCACTAATTAATATCAAATTGAATGTACCATTGAATGAAACAAAAATGAAAATGTAAGGTAACTATGAAAAATAAAATAAAACAAAATTCAACCAAAGTGGAGTAAATGTTATTTTATCAACAACAGTTACACTTTTCTTAGACAAAGACAGGTGAAAATAAAAACCATTTTTAGTCATTATAAGAACTGTGTTTACAGTCCTTTCTAAATACACCTCTTAAAAACATTCACCACTCATTGACACAAAACTGTGTGTGGATATATTTTGTTATCTTACGTTTAAATTTATTATCTCGTTGTATTTCCTTAAATAGTTGTATGTGTTACATGGCAGATAATATCTAACAAGTTTATCTTAATTACATTTATTTGACAAAAGTGGTGTATCGACACTATCGTGCAAATTTTTAAATCATAACTATTGTAATGTAGCAAAATTATATCTACTTTTAATGTTTCAATGATTGTTAGAAAATATTTAATCCTATATTTGTATAGATTTTTATGCCAATAAAAACCACATATATTGTTTTTAACAAGTTTTTAGTGTGGTTAAACAAAATTATCATAGCAAATAGTGGTCCCAAATATATTATAAGTGCCAAATTAAGTTATAACATGTGATTAAAACAAATAAACACCAGAAATAGAATCCTTGTAATGGAATATTAGTTTTATATCCAATGCGATTTGGTGGTGCAAAGGAGAGATATTCCGTAGAAATCAGCTTATCGTAAACAACGGACCTGGGCCATAATATGGACAAATTTACGCGACGCCGTAAACGTAAGAGTGCTAAACAACAGAGGTGTCCGATTTCATTGTTCGCGAGAGGTCAGCTGCTTTCAACATAACCTCAGAAATATGAAAACAGCTGTTAGTACTTATAGCTGGACTCTTCGCACTTCAGGGACTTCATGGACCTTTTAGTGCTTGGCAAGACACCGAGTGAGCGGGGCAACGGTTTATAAACTAACTGAACGACTGTTTAATGACAGGGTTACACTTACATTTCACTATGAAACTCTACATTTAACTTATGTTTTATAAATTAATAGAAGGCACTCCTGAAAACTTTCCGGGCCGACCCAGCACTCACTATGTTTTTGTTACCTTTCTCGTGTATTTTTGTTATTGTTCTCCACTTTGCACGCCTACTAGATTTTAAAATAACCTCTCCTGTCAAGTTGCACCGTCCAAAGCTATCTTATTTCAATTGTGAATGGTAACAAATGTTCATACTGACCGGTATTGGAATATTTACTAATCATGTTATTTTAGCTCTTTAAAAGAAAAAATTATAAAATTCTGTCTTGAATATCAATAGCGTATACAAAACAATTGCTTCGGAGTTTCATGGTTCAAAGCCTTATATTTTTTTTTAGAAACTGTGACCGTCAGTCTTTGGAAATTGGCTGTAATTATATTTGTTTTGTACATGAATGTTTTTTTGCAAATGTGCTATTTACAAGTTTTATAATATTTATAACAGTATAGATGAATTTTCTTTCTGGTTATTAAAAAAAAAAAAAAAAAAAAAAAAAAAAAATACTATAATATCCAAACCCTATCATTATTCATTTGTTTGTCCGTAGTACTAAATTACCTGTACTACAGCCAAGTAATTTAGTACTACGGAAGAATAAAAATATAGCCAGGTAATTTAGTCATTTCAATCGGAAGAATAAAAATAAAATAGATGCCTACAGATAATTGTAAACATTCATATGTGTAAAGAGATAACATTTTACCTGTTCTTCTAACACGATTTAAAAGAAAATATTCAAGACTGAGGTGAGGAAAATTTATCAACTGAAAATTCACTGATTGATGGAACCAACCCTAACCTAAAGCCAGTAAGTTATTCATGTTAAATATATACGAGATGAATAAAATGAATTGACGACTCCGAGGTTTAATTTTTAAGTTATCAAATGGCAGTTATTTAACTGTAAATAAAATAACTAGCAAATTAACTATAAGTAAAGTAGCAATACATTATGTGTACAAATGGTATTAACAGTAAATTATTTTCAAAATTAAATATATAAATAATAACAAATGTATTCATAAACAATATATGTAACGAATAATTAAAACCCTTAATTTAACAATCATAAATCATATAAAACTGACTACCCTATTAAAGACAAAGTGTAGAAATGGTCATAACACATTTTAAAAATAAACAAAAATATTTTTAAAGAAAAATTTTAACAACCAATAACGTTGCCTATTTTAAGTTACAATATAATTGGCAAACTTGAGACTGGGTAGATTTATTCAACTCAGTGACCCAACCAATCAGTATACTGTAACCAGCCAATTAGTAAACTGCGGGGGGAGGGGTTCAAATAGCTGCGGAAGGGATGTTGTAAATAAGAATCGCCAAGGGTAGAAGCCGAGCAGTAAATATTGTTGAAATGTAGCCTTGGTGAGTTTGTTACCTTCAGACTATTAAACGTTCTTCCAGACAAAAAAATGTAACGAATGACTTTTGGAGAACCCCCCCCCCCCCACCATGAAAGTCTTCTTCAGATAGTCCAACGTATGGTAAAATAATGAGTTAACCTTTCTCACATAATCCTTACACACATGTGACATTTGGTCACTCACTCTGGAATCCGCGACACAGGAGCGCCTCTTACCTGGCTGAGGGGTTGTCATAAATAATTTTCGCTAGGGGTGCGACTCAGGAGCGCCTCCCCATCCCTTTCCGGAGGCACTCCTGTGTCGCACCTAAAACTACCTGTCCTCGGCACTCTACCTGCTTCCTACCTGCTATCGAGCTCAGTTCGCGGGGCCTCCTGAATGCCTACCAATCTAATATCACAACAGCTACTATGAAACTGACTTTGTTAGGTGCACTGCATATTTTGTAGGAGTAAGTGTAACATTGGTTCTTAAACGGTTATACTAAAAGACCAATCAAAACTATTAATGTACTGTGATAAGTATTCTTAATAATGTTTTATTTTATTTTAATTTGACTTGTTTCAAAACAAGTTTGTTACTGTACAGATAAAATACACCCACGCTTGTTTATTCACACTAACTATCTTGTCTTATACATTACACATTTTCTATGACTTAGAAGCGTGTCAATGAATCGGACTATAACAACTTATTTTAACATAGCTTATATTTACAATTTCAATACATAAAGGCTTTTTTATTTCTAAAGTAATTTGAAGTGTAAAATTTGCTAAAAACCCCGGGAATCGAACCCGGATCATAAGTAAATACTGTAACATGTATGCTTATTTTAATAAAAATACATATCGCCTACTGTTAGATTGCTCTCAAGTTGAACACAATCTCACCATAGATATCAAGATCCCTTAGTTTTTGAACACTTGTCAAACCCTTGTCACACTGGACCCGCGAGGGTACGACAGTGGAGCGCCTCAAGGGCAGGCGCTCCACTGTCGCAGTTGTGGTATTTCTTGGCTGACAGTTTTATTAGTTTTTGCCAGGCGCTCCACTGTCGCTCTCCCCTCACTCTGTAGTAGGACAGATCATTGATACAACTATACATTGTTCGTTTGTATTGTTTATAATGACATTTCATTTAAAAACATCGTACTATTAACGTTATGGAGGGAGATATTGCATATAAATGAATTGCCGTAGATACACTATTTGTTCATTTTTCCAAAATCTATTATTACCACTATGAAAATAATAATAATAGATGTTGTTAATACACCTTTTGAAGGAGCATCCAGTTGTTGGTAACTCAGAAGGTGTATGGAACCCTGTAGTTAGGTTTACTGTCATCGCTTTTCAATTAAACTAACATTTAGATTTTTTTTATATTTCAGTAGTTTTAAGAGAAAATTTAAGGTGACTATAGAAAACTGACAAAGTTGAATCTTTGTTCACACTTAGCCAGATAATTTATATAACTTTAAATCACTTGACCTTAAAGTTAACATGTCATTTAAATGCTAATGTGCATTCTTTCAAAATTCAAGTAAATTAAGGTACAATTTTTGGCTAGGCTTGAAAGGCTTTCATGTTACAGTTGCCATCCTTGTTTTTAACGCTGCCATGGTGCCTCTATTTGTCTAGTGAGTCGAACCAAGAGCGTAGAGTTGTGTATGAGCCCCTACCCACCAAATAACATTTAGTCCAGTATGAATGAAGTGTTAGTACCAGTTAGAACTCGTATTTTGTAACATATAAACCGTCCTAATATGTTATATTAATAAAGTTATTTAAATTCAGAAGATATGTCCTAAACATTAATTTAAAGTACTGACTTATTTACGACTTCCATGAAGCACTAATACCGCCTTCAATACCACTGTACGTGTATGGGTGGGTGGGTAGGTCAATACCACTGTACGTGTATGGGTAGGTCAATACCACTGTACGTGTAAGGGTGGGTGGGTAGGTCAATACCACTGTACGTGTAAGAGTGGGTGGGTAAGTCAATACCACTGTACGTGTAAGGGTGGGTGGGTAGGTCAATACCACTGTACGTGTAAGGGTGGGTGGGTAGGTCAATACCACTGTACGTGTATAGGTGTGTGAGTAAGTCAATACCACTGTACGTGTAAGGGTGGGTGGGTAGGTCAATACCACTGTACGTGTATGGGCGTGTGGGTGGGTCAATAACACTGTACGTGTATGGGTGGGTGAGTACGTCAATACCACTGTACGTGTATGGGTTGGTGGGTAGGTCAATACCACTGTACGTGTATGGGTGGGTGGGTAGGTCAATACCACTGTACGTGTATAGGTGGGTCAATACCACTGTACGTGTATGGGTGAGTGGGTAGGTCAATACCACTGTATGTGTAAGGGCGGGTGGGTAGGTCAATACCACTGTACGTGTAAGGGTGGGTGGGTAGGTCAATACCACTGTACGTGTAAGGGTGGGTGGGTAGGTCAATACCACTGTACGTGTAAGGGTGGGTGGGTAGGTCAATACCACTGTACGTGTATGGGCGGACTGGTGGGTCAATACCACTGTACGTGTACGGCTGGGCTGGTGGGTCAATACCACTGTACGTGTACGGGCGGGCTGGTGGGTCAATACCACTGTATGTGTACGGGTGGGCTGGTGGGTCAATACCACTGTACGTGAACGGGCGGGCTGATGGGTCAATACCACTGTACGTGCACGGGTGGGCTGGTGGGTCAATACCACTGTACGTGTACGGGTGGGTGGGTGGATCAATACCACTGTACATGTATGGGCGGGCTGGTGGGTCAATACCACTGTACGTGTACGGGCGGTCTCGTGGGTCAATACTACTGTACGTGTACGGGTGGGCTGGTGGGTCAATACCACTTTACGTGTACGGGTGGGTGGTTGGATCAATACCACTGTACGTGTACGGGCGGGCTGGTGGATCAATACCACTGTACGTGAATGAGCGGGCTGGTGGGTCAATACCACTGTACGTGTATGGGCGGGCTGGTGGATCAATACCACTGTACGTGTACGGGCGGGCTGGTGGGTCAATACCACTGTACGTGTATGGGCGTGTGGGTGTGTCAATAACACTGTACGTGTACGGGCGGGTGGTTGGATCAATACCATTTTACGTGTATGGAGGTGCGGGTGGGTTAATACCACTGTACGTGTACGGGCGGGCAGGTGGATCAATACCACTGTACATGTACCGGCGGGCTGGTGGGTCAATACCACTGTATGTGTACAGGTGGGTGGGTGGGTCAATACCACTGTACGTGTATGGGTGGGTGGGTCAATACCACTGTACGTGTATGGGCGAGCAGGTGGGCCAATAGCACTTGTACGTGTAAGGGTGGGCGGGCGGGTCAATACCACGGTACGTGTAACGGCGGGCGGGTGGGTCAATACCACTGTACGTGTAAGGGCGGGCGGGTGGGTCAATACCACAGCTTTGTAGTGAGGCTATTGAGTCTGGCGAACAGCTAAGGTTTTGTGTCATGTTATCAAAATATTTCATGTAAGCTGTGTTTCTGAGATTAAACCTAGTTTAGTTGAACTGATTTAAACTAAATTGAACAAAACCAAATTTACTAACCAATATTTTTGTTAAGCCCAGAACCAAGTAAATTCCCCAAAAACTTGCAATGATAACATTACATCGTGGAGTGTTGTTTAAGCAATTAACATTTTCAGCAAGTATCTAAATACTATTTATCCGAACTTAAGATTTACGTCTGAAATAGAAGTCAAAGTACATTTTTAACAATTTTAATAGTAGTCGTAGCAAAATTAATTTTGCTAACTCTAGTTCTGCAATTCCTTTGGTTTTATGCTTGTAGACATAAGAACAATCTTAGTTTTTAACCAAAAATGTATGTATATAACAATAATTCTATACGATTATTAAATTTTAAAAAACGTTAATGTTTCACGTAAATTTAATTTAACATATATTTTAAAATAACGAAATAAGTACATAAAAATAGTGACAAATTGTAAAACTTTAAAATGGTGTAAAATATACAGTTTAAAATGGAATTACAGCTAAAGAAAATCTTGTTTATTATATAAATTTATTTTTAATTGATTAACCCTAATGACCATTTTGTCGAATTTTCCTACATTTTATATATATTGACAATGTGTTGTGGAGTTAATACGACTAATATGTCCACTGATTACCAAAATATACCTACGATTTTGTAAATTCCAATATATATCTGGGTTTGTAGATTATAAATCGAGCTGCTAAGGATAATAGTGAATACAAATAACAGCCATCGGTATCTGGCTGTTGATTTTTAAACAAATGTAGATATAGCTCAAATATGTCACTATTCTTCAAACAAATGAATGCTGGAAATGTCATATGTGTGTGAGTAAATAGTTGAATTGTCTTATTGGATATCATATCAATTTCAAATATACCTAAATATTTACACTGGTGGAAATAATCCTGGAAATAAGATGTAACAAATATGCAATTGTTCATTATAATTACAAACATAATGTTTTACTGTTTGTTGCAAAAACATAAACATAATGTTGCAAAAAAACTTTGTTTACTGTTGTAGAAACAGGTAAAGTTCAGATTGCTACAGTATGTGAGTGATTAGTATGCTGATAGTAAAACAACAATCTCACTTCATAAAATTCAAATTTTTATGCTTAGTCTATGGAATCATGCACGAAACACCGGTTAGAAAAACAATGCCGGTAGAGATTATGTGACCTGCACACGTATCAACTTATTCCCCTTATCCCATACTGGTTGGGTACAAAGTAACCTTCGTGTGTTTTGTTGAAGATAATTTAAGGCAGTAAACAAAAGCCGCCCCCCGCCAGGCGCGCCAGACCACTAAATATTTGAGCCGTTTTGTTTACGGTCGGCCCAATATGATATGTATTGCCCGGTCCGAACCAAGTACGCCAGCCATGTTTCATCTATTTGATGCCGTTCGTTCGCTTCGCCGCCAAGTGGGCTGCCAAAGCCTATTGGCCGTTCTTTATGACCCTCTCGTCCAAACGGTGTATTTTTTTTTTTTCCAAAAGTACGCCTCATTGTTGAAACCGTATAACATCATCGTAGTTTCCCACAGACAAGGATTTAAGATGTTTGAATTTTTATGTACATGTATAATTTAATATAAACATAAATGTTAACTGCAACAAACAACAAACAAATTTATTGCAACAATAAAATCAAATAACGACTTACATTCAAAATATATTTTTAATAAATGTATTTCTTTGCCATTTTTGACTCTGACGCACGGTCAGAAAATATAATTTTCTTAACTGATATAGTATTATCAGAATTCAAAGGTTATCGTGGTTTGTTATTTTAAATAAAAATTTTACACTATTTAATTTTATTAAAATTATAGTAGCATAGAACATGTTTACTTGCTTAGACTTATGACTATGTAAAATAATCATAATATATGTATATGTAAAATTAAAAGTTTATGTTGTTTTAATTTTCATTTGACCATGCAACTTGTTTTTTTATTATATTTTTTTTAATTTACTCAGTAACACTATCATACGAATATAGATACCATTTATTCCAGAATATTTTAAGACAGCAGTATCACAAGAAAGGGTTATTGATCGCCTGTCTCTATATACATGCAAAAAACAATAATAAATATTTATGTGAACTTTGAATGTGTTTGTTCATAATAAGAAATATTGTTACTTTTCGGAAAATAATGCTTATTTGAAGGTTAATTTAAAAATTGTCTCATTTCGTTAAAAAAAATAAAAAAATACTTAGTACACTCACAAGAAAAATAATTGGGAAAATATTATAAATCTTAATAAGTTGTAAAAATAAGAACTATTGACATTATGATCGTAATTTAAGAAGAGCTTTATATTAAGAGAAATAATAAATGTCAGAATTGAGGAGATTGTACGCAAAAATATTTTATTTTTGAAGACAGCGGTAGACACGGATTGATTGAAGAAGAAGTTATTACTGTATTTATTGAACATTTTTTTTAGCACATCAGTATCAGAAGAAAGCCAAATATGACATAAAGTTCACCTACCTACAACGCGGGATACTAATATTTGACGAAATGCTCTTCAAACAAATAAGCTAACTAGATGAAAAAATAAATTATGACTACCATACGTTTTATGGTACCATCTATAGATCATTGTTTAGCAGAACAAACCAACAAACATTGACAAACTCAAATCTCAGCTTGAATGGTATGTCACATTGCCCAACGCAATGCTAAGCCTTAGAAATAAAACAAATGAATGTGTGAGTCATAAATAACATAACTAAAGTAATGAAATTTTTCAAAATTAAACAGTAACATGTCCACTCTTATGTAATTAATTTTAGCATTAGTTCATAATCATACAATACAATCGTTTTTTATAACTTCACCAATACAATCTAACATTTCCTTCACTATCCATTGTATTTTTAACGATCATTCAAAGTTGTTCCCGGTTTGTAGCTATATGTAGGTGTTGTCTCTAAAGAGTTGTTGGAGTGTTCTCTAATTAGATGTAGGTGTCGTCTCTAGATTACTGTAGGTGTTGTCTCTAGACAGCTGTAGGTAGGTGTTTTCTCTAGGAAGCTGTAGGTGTAATCTCTAGGTCGCTGTCTAGAGACAACACCTACATTTATCTAGAGACAACACCAATAGCTGTCTAGATACAACACCTACCAGCAGCTGTCTAAAGACAGCACAAACAGTTATGTAGACACAACACCTACCAACAGCTTTTTAGAGACAAACACTCTAGATAACTGTAGGTGTTGTCTCTAGACAGCTGTTGGTTGGTGTTGTATCTAAGTAGCTATAGGTGCTGTCTTTAGACAGCTGTTGGTAGGTTTTGTATCTAGGTAGCTGTAGTTGTTGTCTATAGACAGCTCTAGGTAGGTGTTGTCTCTAAATATCTGTAGTTGTTGTCTATAGACAGCTGTCGGTAGGTGTTGTCTCTAGATAACTGTAGGTGTTGTCTCTAGGTAGCTGTTGGTAGGTGTTATCTCTAGGTAGCTGTAGGTGTTGTCTCTAGATAAGTGTAGGTATTGTCTCTAGATAGCTATTGGT
The DNA here is from genome assembly GCA_035578905.1 of Stictocephala bisonia. Classification (NCBI taxonomy): domain Eukaryota; kingdom Metazoa; phylum Arthropoda; class Insecta; order Hemiptera; family Membracidae; genus Stictocephala; species Stictocephala bisonia. The sequence goes on along the minus strand of JAQJVL010000075.1, from coordinate 1,047,907 downwards.
AGGAGTTGTCTCTAGATAGCTGGGTGTTGTCTCTAGATAGTTATGGGTGTTGTCTCTAGGTATCTGTTGGTTGGTGTTATCTCTAGGTAGCTGTAGGTGTTGTCTCTAGATAAGTGTAGGTATTGTCTCTAGACAGCTATTGGTAGGTGTTGTCTCTAGATAGCTGGGTGCTGTCTCTAGATAGCTTCATTGTAGCCTATAGATAGCTGTGAGTGTTGCCCCACTGTGAGTGTTGTTTCTACATAGCTGGGTGTTGTCTCTAGATAGCTATGAGTGTTTCCCTTCTGTGAGGTTGTTTCTAGATAGCTGGGTGTTGTCTCTAGATATCTTCGTTGTAGCCTCTAGATAGCTATGGGTGTTGTCTCTAACTGTACTCACGTACATTGTTATTGACCCACCCACCCACCCATACACGAACATTGTTATTGACCCACCCGCCCACCCATACATGAACATTTTTATTGATATTCGTATAAAAACACCCATACATGAACCTCTAGATATTCGTTGTAGCTTCTAGATAGCTGTGGGTGTTGTCTCTAGATAGCTGTGAGTGTTGTCTCTAGATAGCTGGGTGTTGTCTCTAGATAGCTGTGGGTGTTGTCTCTAGATAGATGTGGGTGTTGTCTCTAGATAGCTGTGAGTGTAGCCCCTCTGTGAGTGTTGTTTCTAGATAGCTGGGTGTTGTCTCTAGATATCTTCGTTGTAGCCTCTAGATAAATGTGGGTGTTGTCTCTAGATAGCTTCGTTGTAGCCTCTATATAGCTGTGGGTGTTGTCTCTAGATAGCTTCGTTGTAGCTTCTAGATAACTGTGGGTGTTGTCTCTAGATAGCTGTGAGTGTTGCCCCTCTGTGAGTGTTGTCTCTAGGTAGCTGGGTGTTGTCTCTAGATAGCTGTGGGTGTTGTCTCTAGATAGCTTCGTTGTAGCTTCTAGATAGCTGTGGGTGTTGTCTCTAGATAGCTGTGAGTGTTGCCCCTCTGTGAGTGTTGTCTCTAGGTAGCTGGGCGTTGTCTCTAGATAGCTTTGTTGTAGCCTCTAGATAGCTGTGAGTGTTGCCCCTCTGTGAGTGTTGTCTCTAGGTAGCTGGGTGTTGTCTCTAGATAGCTTTGTTGTAGCCTCTAGATAGCTGTGAGTGTTGCCCCTCTGTGAGTGTTGTCTCTAGGTAGCTGGGCGTTGTCTCTAGATAGCTTTGTTGTAGCCTCTAGATAGCTGTGAGTGTTGCCCCTCTGTGAGTGTTGTCTCTAGGTAGCTGGGTGTTGTCTCTAGATAGCTTTGTTGTAGCCTCTAGATAGCTGTGAGTGTTGCCCCTCTGTGAGTGTTGTCTCTAGGTAGCTGGGCGTTGTCTCTAGATAGCTTTGTTGTAGCCTCTAGATAGCTGTGAGTGTTGCCCCTCTGTGAGTGTTGTCTCTAGGTAGCTGGGTGTTGTCTCTAGATAGCTTCGTTGTAGCTTCTAGATAGCTGTGGGTGTTGTCTCTAGATAGCTGTGAGTGTTGCCCCTCTGTGAGTGTTGTCTCTAGGTAGCTGGGTGTTGTCTCTAGATAGCTTTGTTGTAGCCTCTAGATAGCTGTGAGTGTTGCCCCTCTGTGAGTGTTGTTTCTAGATAGTTGTGGGTATTGTCTCTAGATAGCTTCGTTGTAGCCTCTGGATAGCTGTGAGTGTTGCTCCTCTCTTAGTAATGTTTCTAGATAGTTGTGGGTGTTGTCTCTAGATAGCTGTGGGTGTTGAGAATGGCTGGTGACACCCCAAAAAAAGGCAAGTGTCGCTTGGGTGGATCTATTCCGACGGGCTCCAACCCCACACTAATTGAGCCATTAGAGTTTATTCTTCATTTTAGGAGTAATTAAATTTAACGCCATTACCCGATTGGGGGAGACCGTGCCTCGTCCCGTCAGTTTATTATCACATTAAGGAGCCACTAATCGGTTGCCAACTGTTTGGTAAGTAATATTTAAGTTATAATGAGATAGCTGAGGACATTCTGTAAAGTATCAAGAAGCAAGGTTTATTGTCCTTAAAGGGATTATATTTACCAATAAAAGCTGTCTAATCAGCTCTATAGTTCTTGGTTACACAAATATTAATTTGCAAAACATGTTGGATATTGGATTAAACCTTGATATCTTGGCCGTAGAACGATTGGCACACATTTTTGGCCGATTTGGAATTGCACGACTGGCACAGTCATTAGAGGGGATTAAGAAGGGTCAACCTGTAAGTTTCAGAGAGGCACGATTGGCACACACCGCCCGGCCAGGTAGTAGCAGCCAGGTGGCCAGAATGCGGAAAAATGGGAACTACATGAAACCTAACCTAACCTAACCTAACCTAACCTAACCTAACCTAACCTAACCTAACCTATATCACGGGCAAATGACTGCCACGCAGAGTTGATGGGAATAATAAAATTCCCGTTTTCCCTCGTTCGATGGCGTCTACCTGGTCGAGCGACTGTGCCAATCCTGCCTTTTCCAAGCAGGCGAGTTGACCCTACTTATTCCGCTCTAATGATTGTGCCAATACTGCCATGGGCAGAAGGTCCAAAAATGTGTGCCAGTCGTCCCGTCCCCGATATCTTGCTACAGTGCCCAGGTATGGAGTAGGCCTACTTGATCTGCCGACTTAAAAACTAAAATTATATCTAGGTTTAAATTTACAGTCCCAACATAATTTTTAAGGGGATTATAAACTTAAGATACCCAATTATGAAGTTATAAATGTTTCCCCTTCCTTTGGCATATAGCGATATTTAATTATGGTTATATTTCTGGGATAGAATTATAGTTCCGTAGTTACCGTAATAGTTATTGTGAGAAATGTTAGCATACTGCGTGTAGGTAAAACTAAAATATAACTGAGCGTCCCCAAAAAAAAAAAACTATTTTTTAAAGTTTAAGAAGAAAAAGAACAAATATTATGGTGATCGATGCTGGCAAACCTAAATGTACCGTCCTCAGACCAGAGTGATGCACAAAGGAAGCTGGTCCAGGAACGTATGACCGTTGGTATTACACGGTATAAAGATATGATTACTTAGAGATTGTTCTACTTCTCTACGCGTTGATAAACTCCTAGACGATCTACTACATGAAGTTTCACTTGACATCACATATCCAGCAGTATAACACTTTTATTAATATTTCAACTTATTTTAAAGTCTTTTAGTGTTGGCTCTTATGATATTATTCTTCTCCCCTTATTTCAGTGTATACATTTTCAATTTATTTTTATGGCTTCTAGAAAATAAGAATATCACACTATTAGTATATTCTGGCAATGTTATGCCCACCAACAAATTCACAAATCTTAAAGACTCAAATACTCAATTAGTTTAGTTTGTGGCTGCACATAAATATTCCTGGAATGTGTGGCGTGGTGTGGCTGTGGAGGGTCGCAGGTGGTATTTCGTGTTGTTACAGATGATCCTAACGTCAGAAGCAAGATCTAAACGTTAAGAATTAAGGTTAAGGGTACAGGAATTTGCCTCTGTTGCTAGTCTTTTAGAAGACTCACAAAGAACTCAATAGCTTATGTGAACCAGGGAACGAAGAGTCTGTACAGTGCCCCAACATAATCTAACAGAATACATCGATTTCTGTAGATTCATGAACTCATTTCAATACTCATAAGACAAGCTTAGGTACCTTATCCGACATGAGCATTTTGTAATTAACTTAAATATGACAATAGGATGTTTTGGCTTTTACTCTCAATAATCCTAGCTAGTGACATTTTACTTTATCCTCTCCCATCTGTTTTTCACGAAAAAACATTAAAATTTTGGTAAGACCATTCATGTACTTTGGTCTTTCTTTAAAAAAGGACTACTACTTTTAATAAATATGTTCCTCACAAACAGGACTCTTGCAGGAGTCTCATACGTACATAGTATATCAGGCAAAGGAAAAACCTGAACAGTAAGCTTACCTAGTTTATGAGTGGATGTTGAAGCCTACGCTTTTGACCCATCATTACTCGGCCGTGTAACGTACAAAACCTAGCCTCAAGTCATTTAACAAAATTAAATATAATCTAAATAACCTTCATACACTTACATTTTTTCCATAGTTAACATATATTGTACTTATTTATTTAATATGTTACATAGTACATATTTAAGAATGAGTCCTTGTATAAAGACTCCAAAGTTCTATAGCCGATTCTACGACAGACAAGTTGAGAGTGTTGGGTGAAGCTGTAATATAGACCATCCCTCAAAGACCAAGTAAATGCACCTAGCGGAGTGTTTCGCCTTGCGGTACTTCCTGACACCAGGTGCAGCCAGTGGTCTTTAACTCATCGCTAGCTAAAGGTCAAACCGATTGCTACGTAACGGTGAACAGAATCTTAACGAGAGCTCTCCTGATTGATTCCAAGTATTTCCACACTGAGATATATTACTTGCAAGCAGTAAATAGGTCTCTTTACATGCATCTTCAGCGTGGTTAACATATACCTAAAAGTAGGCCAGCAATCTAATATACTGTTTGTTATACCTTAAGAAAATATATGACAGTTTAGGTTACATTTAAACCGGGTAGGAATTTAACAAGAATCAAGAATCGTTTAATGTCGTCCAGCACAAAATATATACAATAACAAAGTAAAAATATTTATAATTTCTTAAATTATGATCATGTAAAATGCATTCATGACTTAATAACTAAGGGTCTAAACTTTAAATCGTAAATTGCTCAGGTCCTGTAAATAAATATCCTCTAGTGAGTTAAAGGCACTATTTTCACCACTTGTGAGGGTATGTTTTAATGTAGTTATGTAGGTTGTTCTGGCAGAAGTAGGTAGTTTATTAAATACCTTGATACCTGTACTAATATGTGTATGTTGAGTTTTACATAATATTACACATTTGCATCAATTAAGTTTTGTGATCTAATATTATACTTTGAATCTTACCTCTTGAAATAAACAAGTCAAGATTTTCTTTTATAAAAATTAAGATTTATAAAAGAAAAATACATGTAATTGTGCAGCAAGCTTTCGGTTTACACTGTATCCAATTTATATCCTATTTAGAACATCTGATGTTATGTAACCACCATCTATATATATTATAATTTCTAAAGTATTTTTTTGTCGGTACGCCATAACTTCCTTAATTCTTCACCAATTTTCATAAATGAGGTGTCATTTTAAAGCTTTTTTTACCCACTACTTGATGAAAATATACAAATCTCTCATTTTCCAATTTTTTTTGGAAAAACGACTTATTATATCATTCTGCAAGTAATTTAAACTTGAAATGTTTATTTACATTATTCGATCAGCTGTAACATGTGAATTAAATAAATCAAAATATTAAATTTACACTCACATATTTTATTTCTCATTTAATACATATTTACATTAGGTTAAATTGCACTCTAACTATGCGTTACTAACTATACTGTGTGCACTTTAATTAAGAGGGATTTAAAGAGAATACAGTGCGAATGCTTCGCACGGGTCGGCTAGTTTTTATTAAATTAAATTAAACCAAAATTTTATTCAATTTGTCTTTATTTATCAGCTGTTAATCAAATAAATAAATCAATTAATATAGTTCCATAAGAATACCATGAGAATTTCGAAGGCCAGTGGGACGGACTCCTGAGGTCAGAGAGGGAAATTCTTTCTTAGAGAGCCTCTAGGGGCCAAGATAAACCTATTTAAGAAATTTCAAATCAGTTAGACGTATACTTTTGGAGAAATACTGATAAGTGGAAAATTGCTTTTATATATAGACCAGGAGACATACATACTAAGATTTAAAATAACTGTAATTGAAAAATATGTTGAAGCCTATGTATTTTAATACAAATATTTTAACGAATACTAAAAAATACATTATTGAAATTAATTTACATCCGTTGCAATATCGATAGTAAAAACCGGTTAAATCGACTGAAAACTACATCATTGCAGGATTATAAGAAATCTAACGATCGGCACTAGGAGGGATAAACGAGCATCATAATTTTAAAAATTGAACACTGGCGTTAATTTGAAAAAAGAAAAAAACATAGTTATGACAGTTTGAGAAGACTTATTAAGTGTGAAGTGGCCTAAGAAAAAAAAATAAATACCAAGTGTTTTTACTACCTGTTATGATTTTAAAAATGCACTTTTAGACATAGATAAAAATTTTTCAACTAAAATAATTACTTGAGTTGAAAGTATTTATTACCCACCCGCCCACCCATACACGCACAATGATAAAGACCCACCCGCCCACCCATACACGCACAGTGATAGGGCAAGTACCACTTTACGTGTAGGGGTGGGTGGGTGGGTTAGTACCACTGTACTTGTATAGGTGGGTGGGTGGGTTAGTACCACTTTACGTGTAGGGGTGGTTGGGTGGGTTGGTACCACTGTACTTGTAGAGGTGGGTGGATGGGTTAGTACCACTGTACGTGTAGGGGTGGGTGGGTGGGTTAGTACCACTGTACGTGTTGAGGTGAGTGGGTGGGTTAGTACCACTGTAGGCTACGTGTTGAGGTGAGGGGGTGGATTAAACAATTAGCGTTGGTGAAAGCTATATATATATATATATATATATATATTCATGAATATTTTTAACTGTTGCTTTCCAACAAGTCAAAGGAATACCTTTCTAAATGTACTAATACCCAAACTACTTAAATACAGCAATAATTATTATTGATTATTAATAATACTGAAATAGACTTAAATTTGCCATAGTAAGATTGTATTTAAACTGAGTTAATCTTGTAACCATGTTATTCATTTAACCATTTTACATTACCTATCGAGATAATGCTAGATTAAACTGTATAATTTTAACTAAATTGATAGAGTGAGTATAAACCACTTTTATAATGCTCATACGAGAGGATTCATGAAACAATGGTAATAATAAGCGTATTTCCCAGAAACGTATAACCTCAATACTTGAAACAGTTTTTATGAAACTAAATATTACCTACAACGAATACAGTTACATCTTGTAATAAAACTTTATCTTTTGAAAATTCCTGTTTGATATCTCGTATTTTCCTTAGTTTAGTTATTATTTTGTTACGACATATTATTAATGTACAACACTCGCTTATACTATGGTTTTAAAACTACCGTTGAATATAAGAACTAAAATGAAATAGAACTTATGAAAATTAAGTTGACTCCAAAAAATTCGTAACCCAAATTAAGGATTTATATATCAAAATAGCGCACGTATCTTGAGGTCTTCAAATAGCGCACGTATCTTGAGGTCTTCAAATAGCGCACGTATCTTGAGGTCTTCAAATAGCGCACGTATCTTGAGGTCTTCAAATAGCGCACGTATCTTGAGGTCTTCAAATAGCGCACGTATCTTGAGGTCTTCAAATAGTGCACGTATATTGAGGTCTTCAAATTTCGTAAAAAATTATCACATACTTACTTGTATAAAATTACAAAGGTCCTGGTGTTAAACATATATAATCCTGGTGTTAAATGTCAATTATTCAATGACATTAAAAGTGTTTAAATAATATTCCGTTCTAGCAAAAACTGTACACATATAATCATAACATAGGTTATAGTAGATAAATACAGCTCAGTATAAGTGTTACGGTGATCCATTTCTGTAATCACATTTAATATTATCATTCAATAATTATGACCCCTCATGACTAGGTTGGTAAAAGTGGTTTACCTAAAATTATTACCTTAATATGTTAAATTTTTTAACTTATATTTTTTAAACTTTAACTTTATCTTTATTTAAAATTGCAAGTATTTTTAACAATTTCTTTAAAATGTAGGCATAATTAAGTGAATTTTAGAATTTACGTAAGATAAACGTCACGAAAAAAGTTGACTAAGTCAAAAATAGTATAACGTTTTGTTCTCACATAAGAAACTAAATGAACAAAAAAAGCAATTAAGGCAAACTAAAAAAAAAAAAAAAAAAAACAAGGCACGCTTTAGTTCGTAATTTTGAGTAAGTTTTTCTATTGGTGACTGGAAGTCTTATTGATACACAGAAGAAATGTTTTACTAGGCACGGAGAACAGAAGTTGGCAGACTGCCGGGAAACGTGACTATAGGGGACGGTAGTACGCACTCTTATCTTACGTGTTAAGTTGTAGTGACAACGTGATCACGCAAGGGTATTTTAGGTCTCGTCCTGGCAGGATACATTTACTGGCTGGGAATATCGACGGTGCCGAACACATTGATGGTGAGGTTGGGGACACGTCAGGGAGCTGTACACTAGTCATAGCTAACCTGCATCCAAGTAGAAGACACCATACAGCCGGAACACTCATATTGTTGTCTCCTTCTCATTGTAGAAGTCAGTTAATGGCGTTTATAAAGTTCAAATAGCGATGCACATTTTAGTTACACAACACCTGCGATACATTCCAGAAGGTTGTACCTAGAGAGAAGCATGTATACTAAATTTGGATAGTTAAGATATATAAGTTTCTAAATAGTAATCTGGAAAGTATTCATAGCTTTCAAAAAATAATTTGTTTATTTTTCCGTAATTCCCTTGTTTCCACACCAGTTTTAGGAATAAATTTAAAAAATCGATTAACGTTTTCATAAATGTATAATTCATATAGTACTTACAAGGTCATTGTGGTCACCAAATTAAAAATACACATATTGACTCTACTATATATAGAGTAGAGTAGTAAAATATAAAACTTACTTTACTCTATCAAGCAACTCAAAAGTTTGTTGAAGATCTTTTACTAATAACAACAAACTAATAACTATTAATAGAACATGTATCATAAGTTCTATTAAATATCATATGGTATCATCATATTCTAAATAAGGATACATAATATAAATTCAGCTAACAAATGTGAAGTTTAAGTAAAAATGTACCTGTCTTTAATTTGGCATTTGGCAGCTGAAATATGTACCAATTATTTATCTTCAACAACCTGTTTGCGCTAATTTTTGAGCACAAAAAATAAAATAGACTTACAATTTCTTTACCTTAAATTGTTCAATGGCTAAAATTGTAGATAGTAAAAAAATAAACATTTGGTTTTTTTAATAATAAATAATTACAAATAAATAAAACATACATTTTAAAAAATAACTATTACTTTAAAAAAAACTTCCAAAATATCCTTTTAAAAATCAGTCAAACAAAATTAATTGGGATAGTGTATATCTGTTCATCTGCAAGAATCCATAAAAGGAAAATCATATATTTGGAGAAATGTTTTTGAATTTATTTAAATAGTTATTGCAAGCTACAAATTAAGAATAGCACAACATTTTTCTCACCTTTAAAAGTGAGAAAAATAGAAAATGATCAGTAATATTATATGCTCCCAATGACTTTATGTGAAATATTATGTCTTATATAATTTCTATCATGCAAATAATGTATTGCTGAAAACATTGAGAAGTCCATTTATTTTTTATTGTTTTATAAAACTGAAAAAAATTAAATCAATCACACGTGTATTTATGTTAAAACACACAGAATAATTGAACAGAGGTTGCTCTTGTAACGGCCAAAGCGAAAGCCTCAGAGGCCGCTACATTTGGATTACAACTTTATGTACATATTTATAAATATGTACTAATTATAAATACGTTTATCCTTCAGGATTTTAGGGGAGTAAGGGAGGGCAGGGACAGACAACTGTCTAGCTTTAGGGGAGTAAGGGAGGGCAGGGACAGACAACTGTCTAGCTTTAGGGGAGTAAGGGAGGGCAGGGACAGACAACTGTCTAGCTTCAGGGGAGTAAGGGAGGGCAGGGACAGACAACTGTCTAGCTTTAGGGGAGTAAGGGAGGGCAGGGACAGACAACTGTCTAGCTTTAGGGGAGTAAGGGAGGGCAGGGACAGACAACTGCCTAGCTTTAGGGGAGTAAGGGAGGGCAGGGACAGACAACTGTCTAGCTTTAGGGGAGTAAGGGAGGGCAGGGACAGACAACTGTCTAGCTTTAGGGGAGTAAGGGAGGGCAGGGACAGACAACTGCCTAGCTCTGCCACACGGCGAACTAAGTGTGTGACAGCCCAATTATCTAACATGATGTCCATTCAAGGAACTATTGAAATCTGTTTATTTCTTCCATTTTGTTAAAAGCATTATAAAAGTATTAATTTTTGAATTTTTATTTCATTATTAAACCTAACAATTGGAATTCTAGAAGTTTTAATTTTCACAAAACATTTTAAACCTTTTGTTGGATAGTTTTTAAACGAGTTTTAATCATTTAGCACATAATGGTTTAGTACAAAATTAATTCATATAATATTTTCTTACCATACCGTAAAGAACGAGGGCAAATTAAAATTCTGGAGTCAGCAAAGGAAAGAAGGTGATGAGTTGATTGTAACTAAAGAAGATCTAATCACGTTTTATTGAAACCCCTGCGTGCTTACTACTGAAGTATGAAATAGGACGTATTTATAAAGAAGTGTTTTCTGAAAGGTAACTATGCAGATCGATGTTCGACCACGAACACGTTATCGGTGACGCGGTACGGTATTATCCTTGCATTGTGCCCTGACCCACTGACCCGAGAATTACTCTCAGACCTCTATTGTCCAGCTCGCTGTACTTTCAGCTGCTTTTGTTCGCTCTACAGTAAGCTTGGGAATACAGCTATTATGCAGAACGTTGCAGAACTTACGCTTATACAATTTCTGAGTAAAGAAATAAAACTGATCTTCATAAGTTTTCTCCCCATTTCTTTAATGTGGTTGAACTCAAGTAGTAAGTATTAGTAGTATTATATTTACTCTGCTTTGAGGTTTTTTTTTTATATAACAGAAATATTTTATTCTTATTAATTTTGTTGTAACATAGACATAGTTACTGTACATTTCTACACATTGAAAACGAGTATAAAAACATTTTGTATACCTTAAAATAACGGGTGTAAAGCACAGTTTTTGTAAGTTTTTTTAATTTATAACGGTTTCAGCTACAGGCATTGTTGGCCATTTCTGCTTTTGTAAAAAATATTATCCACAAAAAAAATTAAATGAGCTTCGATGTTGCACACATTCACAAACAAAAATTGCATTGCTTCCTAATAAATTGATTTATAGAACAAAGTGCTTATTTAATTGATTTGACGGATTATTTATTATAAGCGTGGCATATAACAATGTATTTACATGAGTCTTTAATATTTATCATATTTTCTATTTTATATTACAAACACTAAAATGAAGTATGGTTTTCATATGCTACTTGAAGATAAATATTCAACTTATTTTCTTTCACGCTATTATGAATAAAACGTTTCATAGTCCATATTCAATGAGGGATGAGCAAGTATTGTCAGAATTACTAATGCACAATAAACAATTAAAATACATAATGTATATCAATGCAGTTTACGTTATGTTCTATAATAAAACATGAAAAATTCATACATTGTGTTCGTTTAACATTTATTGTATTGTAGCTTTTTAAACATATATAACTGTAAATCTAATGGTTGGTTAAACCTGCTTTTAATGGTACTCGTCATAATTTTTCGTTCACGAGATGATAACTGGTATATTATATTTATAGTAAATAGAATTGAGGTTATAAAACCAAACCTCAAAAATGTCCAATAGATGGTCCATGTATCAGTTATTTTTACGATAATTCCATAAGTTGTGAGCGCATTGTGGTGTTAGTTTTAAAAGTTGTTAGTTGTACACTTGGCAAAAATAACAAAATTAGTATTGTATCCATGAAATCCTTGAAGCTTTTATGATATAATGTCACAAATACATAAAGAATAAACTAGAAAATTAATAAAATAAATATTTGTAGTTTTATTATATCGATAATAGTATGATAAGATATAATATTATAATTTTATTTACATACGGTTTTTATAATAACTAAATAAAATGTATCCTTAAATGGGACTAAAACAATACTTTCCTAAAAATGTATTAACTTGCACTGTTGTGATTATTAATTTGTTTCAAACATACAGTAAGGAGCCGATGCATTCCGGAAACAAACGTCCTGGGATTCTCTCACATTCATATGCAAATATTTTTCTAGATGTTCAAGGCACTTGTATATGCTTGTATTATACAAAATTTTAAGTTCAATGCAACTGAAAACAGGAACAATTTTTCCTGCTTAATATCTGTGTATTATTTTTATGAGAAAATATATATAAGGTAAATGGAGTTCCACAATAGTTCTAATAAATGAGTAAACTAACAATTCACTGTAGGTCAGTTGGTAAATGTCTTTAGCCACAAGAGATTATATAAAGCTATTGAAATCTATAAATAGTTCAAATTCAGCTAAAATTCTGAAACCTCCTATGCAAAACTATATAGTTGAATTCAAAGCATCATTAAACAATAAACAAACAATAAACAACAATTCACTGATATAGTAGGGTTTCATGGGACTGTAAATGGGGGGGGGGAATTAGTGTTTTAATATAAATAATATCAAAAGAACTTTAAGTCTAATTCTTTTTAAAACACTTATGCATCATAAACATTAAAAATATAAAAATAATTAAAAACAACAGCTACTTCTAAGATATTTTTAAAATATTACACAATAGAATATTTACCAAATAATAGAAACTGTTACTAATTAATTATTTATTGAGGTACAATTGTATACAATACAAACAGAAGCAATATTACCACGAAGTGCTGAGTAATAGTTCTCTCTGAGCACAGATAACTGGTCTGTATTAAGTCTGACTTCAATACAAACAGAAGCAATATTACCACGAAGTGCTGAGTAATAGTTCTCTCTGAGCACAGACAACTGGTCTGTATTAAGTCTGACTTCAATACAAACAGAAGCAATATTACCACGAAGTGCTGAGTAATAGTTCTCTCTGAGCAAAGACAACTGGTCTGTATTAACACTTACAACGAAACATCGGTCATTATGACCGACGGGGAAATTTTACTTTACAGAGTTGGTATAACTGCTTGACCTTGGCACTCCTCCCTCCACATACCTTACCCTCTCCACCATCCCTCACCATCCATCCCGACATTCTTCAGTTTCAGTGAAGGAGTTGAGTGAACAATACGTTTTTGTGAAATCGGAACGATCAGAATGACCGTATCTTCCGGTTAACGTAATTTTCACACCGGTCAAATATACCGCGTGTTTCGTTTTGTGATGTAATCGAATGTGTGAGTAAAAAATTGTTGTTACACTTTTTAGTAAATTTCTTGAAACTTTATTAATTTTCATTTTTGAAATGGATAAGCCTAGTTCAAGGAAACGTATCGCAATAACTGATACCGATTTTAGTGTTCACAATCGAGGATTATTGGCATCTGAGGGTGCTGAATGTGAAACAGAGAATGAATTATCGGATGATTCGGTAGATGACTCTGATGCCGATCCCGATTATGTAGTCGGATGAAGAACCCGATTCGGATGATTCAGACATTCCTGAACCAAGAGGAGAACGTTTTGTAAATAGGGAAAATGATAATAACAACATGTACGATAATAATGGAAGGTCAGATGGAGATGGAAGGTCAGTTGATGTAAGAAGGTCAGATGAAGATGCAATGTCAATTGAAGATGGAAGGTCAGATGAAGATGAACTGATGTTAGAAGAAGAGCATTTAGAAAGAATTATACCAAATATCATGGCGGCTAATAGTCCGCTACCAGAGTATTTCTTGGAGCGGCTAAACAAGAAAGAATATGGACCTCCAAACGCCTGGGCTTCAAACCCTCCACCAAGAAATGTTCGTACACCTAGCCGAAACATTATAAGAAGTGGGTCAACAGACAACTAGTCTGTATTAAGTCTGACTTCAATACAAACAGAAGCAATATTACCACGAAGTGCTGAGTAATAGTTCTCTCTGAGCACAGACAACTGGTCTGTATTAAGTCTGACTTCAATACAAACAGAAGCAATATTACCACGAAGTGCTGAGTAATAGTTCTCTCTGAGCACAGACAACTGGTCTGTATTAAGTCTGACTTCAATACAAACAGAAGCAATATTACCACGAAGTGCTGAGTAATAGTTCTCTCTGAGCACAGACAACTGGTCTGTATTAAGTCTGACTTCAATACAAACAGAAGCAATATTACCACGAAGTGCTGAGTAATAGTTCTCTCTGAGCACAGACAACTGGTCTGTATTAAGTCTGACTTCAATACAAACAGAAGTAATACTACCACGAAGTGCTGAGTAATAGTTCCCTCTGAGCACAGACAACTGGTCTGTATTAAGCCTGACCTCAGCTTGAGCTGTTAGCTATAATATTGTAGCCTTAATTTTGATCTAACATTTACATGACTGTTTTTATATCCACCTGGAATTATTAGGTTATATAAAAAAATCATTTCCAAACAAAACGATTTATAATATATTTTATTAATTATAGCCCTGAACTATTATTATTTAGGAGCTAACATTAACTAATTACTATTTATTTCCATTTGATCAAGTTAATGTAACCTTCGAAAACAATCCAAAGTCTACAAAGTCCACTAAAAATTGAATGTGGTGTAGTTTTTTAGCTTTTAATACCTTCCCCTGAAAATAGTTTTTTAATTAGTATAATACGTGTTGGTATACATACAGTACAAGTAAACGTAACACAACACATATTTATTACAATATAAGCATAAGATGCACAAATATATTACAAGACAAGTACAAAATGATTCTTTTGTGAATCCCTCTGGTCTGAGGAAGGTGAATGTGGTTCACCGAAATCGATCACCATGGTATTTGTGCACTTTGTACTTGTATTGTAATACATTTGTGTTAGGTGGCGTTTACTTGTACTAAATTATTTTTTGAAATATTTTTATTTTATCTCAGCCAACCCATACATGTATAGTGGTATTGACTCACCCCTACACGTACAGTGGTATTGCGTATTGAATCGGTTACTGTGCTTTTTTACGGTGAAGTCAGCACTGATGTTCAAGAATATATTTTATTAAGTTAAAACTTAAAAATTATAAGGATATTTCTCACAATAAACTGTGTAGATCGGACTGTAACCAGCCAGTGCTATTACTAAAATCTATATTTTCCGATAAATACCACATCAATGTGTTATATATATACTATTTACAATATCTCCATACGTTTCGCTTACACGTTGATGTAGCATCCACAGTGGTATAGCTCAGTTTCATTCTTTACAAATGAACCTTCCTGGGAATGGACTATTGAGTAGCTTTCACACGAGGGTGGGAAGATGCAACTATTAGAAATTTAAGTGGGGAAGTGGCAGATGAACAGTCATATGATTGTGGAGTCGAAGTTCAAACTATGGATCACATAGTTAATGAGTGCCCATTACATTCTTTTCAGGGGGGATTACACGGTCTTCATTCAATCGGAGAAGTACGTGTTGAATAGTTAAGAAACCTGGATTTAGCTCTGTGACGGAGGTTGTATTCCAACTCACCAATGGTTTGAGGGTCGTTTCTAATATCCTAACTCACCAACTTCCGTCCCTTGGTCAGGTATACGTCTCCTGCAGGTGTCAATTACATATTTATTTGGAAATTGATTCCCTCCATATTTCAGCCCTATGAACTACCGAGGTTCACGTATATTTGCCACAATAATTAATAATTAAATAATTATTATTTAATTATTAAATAATTAATTAATTCCTACCTCACATTAAAATTGATTAAAATTAAAAATAAATGTAATATTAATGCATGTATTTTAATAACTTCAATTGTAACTTAGTACTGAGTGTTAAAATATTAAAACTTAAAAGAATCCATTGAACGTAATATCTCCACTTTAAATATAAAACAGCTTCTTTTATATGCTTCCACGGTCGTCACTATTACTAACAAATTCTAGGTCTTCGGGGTTTAACCGTGTCACTGGGCTATGTACAAACACTGCCGACGTTTCGGTCACATTGCAGTAAGTGGGCTGTTAAAAATTTTGCACTTTTTTAACAGCCCACTTCACCCCTCTCTTCACAGGAAATATCTAAACAAATTTGAGATTATTGTTCACCACTTAGTTTCGCTGACCAACAACTTTTTCCACAACTCGCTCCTTATTTAGCTATCAATATGAGCGATAGAATCCCAGAGTGGGATGGCGTGGACATTCCATATTTTGGTACGGTGGTTGCGGGAGGCTGGGAACTGTATCTGACCAAGGGACGGAAGTTGGTGAGTTAAGATATTAGAAACGACCCACAAACCATTGGTGAGTTTGGATACGCCCGTGACGGGATACCAATATTTAAACACTAAGACACAATTACTTTGTAATGTACATTTAATTTAGATAGTTTTTATGTGTAGTATTTTTAATGTTTTATTAGTTTGGTAGCTGTTCTATGAAAGTCATACGATATACTGTGTGGTATAGCTAAGACAGACTGAGCATGCCTTATCACAGAACGAAGAAAACATCTTGTTGTTTAGTAAATAGTGTAAATAGTATGTTGATATGGTTATTAAAGAAATATCTAGATTCTAGTGATAAAACTGGCTGCTCAGGCTAGATAAAATATTATGAGAATTATGTTTTTAATTTTAAGATTACCTCAATAAAACATAATAAAGTAATGATTTTGTCATAATACACTTATTGGCTAAGAAGTACTGTAGAGGTGAAGTGGGACCTCCTATAAAGCTGAAAAGCTAAAATAAGTAAATCAGTACATACTGAAATTTGAATAGAAACATAACAGCAACAATGTAAACAAATAATATCATATTGGTTTTACGCAAGACAACAAACATGGTGTGTGCCTTCTTATTGGATGTTTTCAATTGAATTGCTTTGTATATCGTAACTTATGACCATATAAAGAATCTATCGAGATATTGTATATTGAAGCGAGGCGCCTCTGTGCTTGTTTGTGATCCAGAGTAGGCCTAAACAAGTAAGTTTATTCTTCATATTTCTTTCAGTTTCTAATTTCTTTTACAATCTTTACGTGATTATTTTTATATTTCTACTTATAGTAAAATTCTGTTTTTCAACTTTCTAAAAGTACTTGGTTAACCATGGTTTATTGGGTATAATTAGAAAAAAATGTACAATTATTTTTTAGACTTCAACCAATACTGTGAAAATAAAAAAAATGTTTGTTTCCATGCATAAGCCATCTGATTGATCTGGGCCCAGAAATAAATTAACTTTGAAGTTTTGAAAGAAATATATGATTTTCAATGGGTCTATCTGCTTGATTTAACAAGTTTTGGGAATGTGCTTAGTCAATGTACCATAACTCCCACACATTAAAACATCGTGGTCTTGTTCTATGTTTTAATTATTTAAAACTCTATTTGGAAATAGTAGTAAAGTTTTAATATTGTGGTCAGCAAATGCAAATAAAACTACTACGAAGGAAAACCTATAACTGCCTAACACTTTAATAACTCTGTAAATCATACTTCAAAATAAAACTAAACATTATTAAAGCATGCAACAACACCACAATATTTCATTTACATGAATCATAATACATTAAGAAGCGTTTTCCAAAAAAGTCAAAATATTATTTTATTTTCAAAATAACGATTATTTTTACGTATAACATACTCAAAAACACGTCAATAAATTAGGAATATATTGATTTAGTCATGAAAGTTAAATTTAAAAGTCATATAAACATTTATTGTGTTAATATAATTCAATATATTACCGTTTCAACATTACTTAGTGGATTAGAGACCTACGATTCTAAAAACATACAAAATTTAACAACGACGAGCTTTTAGAGAGTACACTAGCATTAAATACAAATTCAAGAAAAAGGTCGACTGAAAAGTGAAATTCAGCTAGTTTGATTCACTACTAGCAATTTATTTGCTATTGTATGATACATACTGTGCATTGGGAAACACTAGCGAGTCCTAGGGCGATAACCCAAGTTGCGGTTGAAATATACAAATTTTCAAGTGGCACTGGCAAGTCCTATGGTGATGACTCAAGTTGAATTGAAAGTACACTGTTCGTCAGGGGACACTAGCAAATCATAGGTCGATAACTCAAATTGCTTTAGAAGTGCACTTTCCATAAGGAGACACTGTCAAGTCATAGGGCGATAACTCAAGGTTGCTTAGGAAGTACACAGTTCTTCAGGAGACACTAGCAAGTCCTAGGGCGATAACTTAAGTTGAATTGGAAATACACTGTTCGTCAGGAGACACTAGCAAGTCCTAGAGTGATAACTTATGTTGAATTGGAAGCACACTATTCGTTAGGGGACAACACACTATTCGGGTTCGCAATTTCCTAGCTACAATCGAGTCAGGCTAAATTGTTGTCACTTGGCCAGCCTCTTTATTTATTATGAATTTGATTGATATTAGTCATAATTATTAAAAGAGTGTATTAAAGTTAATATTTTTTAATGTAAGCATGACATTTCTTCTCATAACGTCTGAAACTGACTATGAGAAACTGCTGGAACAGGAAGTAGCCACCGTACACCATGTTTCCGGTGGCATTACAATACGAGTCACAAAGATGGTATCTACTAGTACTTGGTATCTGTTGGGTTTGTGTGACTGGCCTGCTCTGCATTATAATATGCATGTTATGATCCTCCGCAGGTCCTTCTCCTGACCTCTCTCAGCCTCTCCTTAATGCCGTTGACATTTGTTGATCTAACTAGCATACTCAACATTCTCCTTTGAAAGGATATGAAAGGATTGTCGTGTCTTAGAGAGCATTTGCTATCTTTAGAGTGAATAGCACAATTAACTAGTGTCAAGCGGCTGCATAGCTGGTATACTGAACGGTTTTCGAAATTATTTTATCTCATTATATGACTAAGCAAATGATATTGTTATTATTATTTATTGTTCCCAGTAATGCTAATAGAAAACGTTACATTCCAACCATCATTTAATCAATATTTTTTTTTTATTTAAAGAGAGGCTGATTTTTTAACTCGATTCTACCAATTCCTTATTGACTTTTGATCTGTGAGGAAGTCCTACCACCTTAGACCTTTCGGCCACAGACTCTCCCAATCAAACAAAATATTCATAGTTAAACACTGTAATTAAGCAATTTATTATTCATTACTAGCTGTTTACACGTGCCTTGCTACGGAATTAACATATGAAAAGTAATGTTTTAGCTTATTTTAAATGTTAAATTTCAACAAAAATCACTTAGCCTATTTCAAAAGTGTTCATTTATTTATTTTATCTAACAACTGATAGTGTCTAATAAATTAAGTAAATCATACCTTTAAAATGGTACCTCACTGTATTGGCTGTGTTTCAAAAGTTTTCATTTCTTTTTTTTTTAACAGATGATAACATATTGATTTGTTCATCCTTCAGACTTCTGACACAAATCTAAAAATTTTGTAGTTGGAACATCCAGTATTTCCTGCAATTGTCTGCCTGAAGGTCATCTATAAAACTCTGTCCAAGCCAACGCTACCTTTGGAGAAAGTTTCCGAGTGGGTATTTGGGATTAACTGAACAAAAATAATACTAAATGCTTTTAACTAAAACAAAGACAAAAAAATTTTAATTACTTATATGTTTAATATCCGTCCAACCCTTGTTTATTATTTTATGGATTTTATAGCTTTGGGTGAAATTATTTTAAGAATCACTTTGCAATTTATAGCTGTCATGTTTTAGTTGTCAATCCTGTAAACGGTTTAATTTCAATAACAGACTATTATCATTAACTAATATGAAATAAACTGTAGACTACTATTACTGAAGAAGTACTTTTTGTGATAGGTATCATTTGTCTCTCATTCGGCATCCTACAAATTACAACCATACTTACCTCCTCGATAATCTTCAATCAGTCATTGAGTGCTTATAATCAAAACAATTATTTTTTTTCTTTGACAACAAGGATTACTGCGTTAAGTTACGTTCCAATGTTAACAACTATTCCACCTACTACACGCCTCTGATTGACGGTCTAATCCGTGTCGGGGCAATTCTCTGCAGTTACGAATCATGTTTTACTGAGCCTCCCACAGTACTAAGGATCAGTCGACTGTTTTACTTTGGACTGGCGATTTTATTACCCATTACACGCTTGAATGTGAGGTTCTTCCTGCGTGATTGCGTTCTTGTTGCCGCTTATAGCACCTATTGCAAGTCAGCCCTAATGTGTGTGAAATTAAATATGTGACCGTACAGAATCAAAATGGCGTTAAAAATGAGCATCCGCTTGTAATAAAGTTACATACCTAGCCACTTCCGCTGGGACGATTGATTTTGGCTTGTTTTGATTTGGACTGTTAATGTTCCCACGTTCGTTGAGCCTATATCTGGTTTGAATGTCTACATGTTTATTGCATGAATATACAACAACACTATGACCTGTCATGCGGAGATATACAGAAAGTACTTAAAATAAAACGAGGCTTGAAAGCAGCATATTTAAATGAACTAGAAACACATGTTTTAAAATCCTTTGAAAATGTTTTGTGCATAATTAAATATTAGTCAGCAGAAATGATGTAAGATAAATAATTTAAATATATCCCTCATTACACTAGTACTTATCAAATCGATAAAACAATCGATCATTCTGGAGAGGGAGTGGGGTTTTATTAATGGGTGTCCGTGGGTGTTTGCCGTTCACTTGGCTCTGTTTGTCGTCTCTTACGTATTTGCCTTCCACTAATCGCTCACCAGCAGCCCTACCCTTGAATACATCATCTAGCCCCAATCGTCTTTACATATGGTCCATACTTCATTTAACTGTTTGTTTTCAGAGATGGAACTATGATCAAAAACTTAATGAAGATAAATATAATTTTCAGTAGCTGTCACTTTTATTTACTTAATTTAATTAGTAGTACAGTATTTATAAATTAAATAACATAGAATCAAGACAGTTTTTTTTCATAAATATTTCACACCGTTATTAGCTTAAACTTCATATCTTATGTAATAACTAAATCAAATAAAACATACTTAAACGCTGGAATTATAACACAAACTGTCATTTCAAATGGGAACATTTTTAGGAAAAATGATTTTTCATCGAAAATTTGGCAAAGAGCGATAAGGAAAAGAACCAGTAGCAATTGGTATAGTAAAAGAGAGATAGATCATACTGAATAGTGGCTTACGTGTGGACACAAACATAGGCCAACTCAATAAACTGCATTAACCTTACTTCAACTGTACCAATCGGACCCATACGGGAATAATTACGTAATACTTAGCATTCATTACGGAAGTAATAACTTTAATAAAGATCTTTTGTAGGTCTGGTGAATATGAAAGTGTGACTCCAGAAATGTTGATAACGTTTCCACGTACCTGTTACGTTTTATAGCAGATAAAAACTATTTCTAAAATAGTTTTATAAGGTACAAATTAGAACAAGTATCTGATTAAATTTTTAGAAACTAGATTTAAGGTATCTTGTTTATATCCCACTTTTCATCATCATTTCATCATTTCAAAACACCCCAAAAATATAATTTAAGTAAAAACTATTTGAGGGTAACACTCGTCCAAAGTATTTTGGTTGCTAAACAGCGGCCTCACGCGTCGTTCACGGAAAGTTCTTTATGCATTACATCATTGTTCGTTTCGTCCATTACCATTTTACATTTTGAGAACGTGTACCGTTCGCTAGCTCTTCTGCCAGTCGTGTTTGCTTTCTGCGGGCTTATAAATATGCGCACATCTTCAGCGCATATATTTAATGAACTTCGCAGAGTCGGAACACCTGCGCTTCAGGACTGCCGGAGTGGTAGCAAATAAATGCAAAGGAGGCATGCGCATAGGTCAACCGGCATTGGCTATCATCGGCAGCGGGACTGCTGAAACGGAACGAGAGTGGAACAGGAACACTTGGACGGAATTTACAGCTCGTGGGTCTAAATACCGTATTGAATGTAAGATATGTTTAACTGTATATTTCAAACACCAAGCAGGCTTTGCTTTAGCAGTTCCTTCAGCAACCAATACTGGGCCGATTTTGAATAGTTCTACCTTCAAACGAAGCACTTGAACTTAGCGATTAGTAATTTAATTTTCATAGTATGTTCTTCAATTTAGAAAGACTCTAGAATGTTAGCTCTCATTAGCACTTATGTAAACATTGCAATAAACGTTCTATGGTAAGTTGGAAGAGAAGCTAACATACACATGTCGATATTTTTATTTTAAACTTAATATCTAGAACTAATGAAAATACGTCAAAAGTATAATTATTTTGTAAAATATGTTATATAACTCGGATTTTCTAATATAAAAAAGTAATCTTAAAGTTGACGTAAATATTAGAGGGGGTGGGCAGTGTCTTCAGCGCTCACTTTTCCCTTTCTTAGTGAAGTATATACGGGTTTACAATTGAAAACTACTTGTTTATAGAAAAAGAACGTGTCATCTTAAAAATACTGTAAAAATATCCTTCAAACAATCCTTATAATCAAAATACCCTTCAATGGTAATTTTTTATATGATATAATTTATGCACACGTATAGTTTATTATCCAATGTTACATTTTCAGTGTAACTATCAGCTCCTTTGGGATGCTGTACAGAACTCTTAAGTAAATTTAATGCAATATAAACCACCAGTAGTGACAGATCTTACAAACTAATAACATTACTGGACAAAATATTTCTATTTCGTGAGATATCAATTTGTAAGTAATATAATCCTGGGTTAAACTTACTGATGAGTAGAATATGTTATGATGAGCAAGAATAAATGTCCGAGACCAACTGCCAACATATAATATGAGAAGACCGAAGAGGCTGTGATGGAGCTATATACGATGCACGCTCTCAAGAGATCGACGCTGTCATCCATAAACCCAGGGCACGATAACTTGGACACGACCACAAGTAACAGTGAAGGGGGACAATAACTAACACCTCTGGAGTGGTGGTAAGAGGCAGCAATATTGTGCCAGGAGAGACGGGAGTGTAGGCACCATAAAGACAAAGGAAATATGTCCTACCGGAAGAAAATCTGTGACTGAATTCGTAAGAAAGTCCAAGAAATATGTAAAAATACATCTAAAAGTGGAAGTTACTTAGTGACTTAGTGTTTTTTGTTCCATTTTAGTGTTAGTGGTTTTGTTGAGTTAAAACATTAATAGATAAATCAGTAACGTCAAAATGGAGCCATTAAAATAAATGTTAACCAAGTCCACAAAGGTGTTCAAGAAATATATGAATATACTTTATTCAAGGGAAGTTGATTTACGATAAAATTTCAAGTTCAATAACTCCAGTTTTGAGTAAATTAACAAATCTTATTACATTTAACAGTGAGATCTATTGGAGTATATACGATCTTCTCCTTCCTGGACGAGAGTGTGTGAGGTGACAAAGGCGGCGACGTAGTGCGGCAAGATGCAGAAGCTACTCGGAACATGTCACTGCCCGTTCAAACACATTACCGCTTGTTACTATGTAAATGTGCTTTTTTTGGACGTGGCTTAATGAATACTTCTAACCTAATCAGATCTGGTCGGTGCACCTCTCCCATCTCTTACTAAACCCAATTGCTGTGTTCTACAATAAATTGCACAGTGTATTGTGCCCACCTGTGACGGCTGTCGCAATCGTACGTCTTGAGTCCGGCTCCCCCTCATTAGCGAAAACCTATCCGCTCGTTTATCCCGTTCCGAAGGCACTTGATACACGACAGAGAACTTGAATAATTATCTTTACATTAGACTTTGTGATTGCTTCTGGACTTTAATTCTGAAACATTTTTCAGAAATATTTTCATCTACAACATTTTTTATGAATTTTACAAACATGGCTTCTATTATAGACCCACATATTTTTTATGTCTTATTTACTAAAAATTAAAAAATATATATTAAATAAAATTTGGTATGTATGTTGCTGATTTCCTTTTTATTTATTTTTTGTAACTTCCTCTTGAATTACCTTTGTAAAAGATTTGAGAATGTTTATATCAACTCTTAGCGATTGTCGAAATTTCTACGTAAACTATTCATAAATAAATAGGCATATATTAATTAATTGTATATGCTTAAGCAAACTTTAATATTGTATACTAATACAATATTAAAGTTTGCTTAAGCATATACAATTAATTAATATATGCCTATTCCCTTACCAGTATCTCATTTATAAATTTTAAAAGATATTTTATTTGAGCAACAATTTGTGTTTGTATCTACAGCTGTTTTTAAAATGCTATCATCTGCAACAGAATCTATAGTAACTACATACACATATGGCCTTTAATCAATTTTCACATAATTATTAGGTTTTATTGTAATTTTATTAGGCACCGTGAAGTCCTATATGGATACGTGCTTTTATTTACTTATTTATTTTTGGAAATGACTTCCTATGAAGAGAACAAATAGTAGTCTATCATATTCTAGTTTCTTAGCTATGTATCTACTATTACAACAATTTATAGCCGCAAAATCGACAAGGTTCCTGTTCTATGTAATTAATTACCAACAATGCGTTTTTTATATTTAACAATGTGACCTAGCAATGATACAACCAATAATTGAACTTGTCCTTTCACAATAAGCAACTGTCCAGGGTACTAGTATTTAATAATATAACCCTATTAGGAACATAATAAGTAATAAAACATAGAGAAACACAATTACAGTTATTCATATAATTTTTAAAGAAATATTATTTCACTAAAATTGCAAATATATCCCAACGAATTCTGCGTCAATGTACAAATGTTTTTCTTATGTTGCCTTTAAGTAGGGTTATATTTTGACAAAACATAATGCATCCATCATCTATGATCATTACTACACTATTATACATTATTCATAAATTTTATTTGAAATATTCTCAGTTATGCAATTTAACAGTTAATTTGAAATGAAAAGGTCCCATTATTAGGCTATATTGGAAACAAAATCACGACTAGAGTTTAAATAATAATAATAATAAATAACATTATACAAACATGTATACACAGACATATCAACCTCGCACAGACAATAGTCTATAGGAAATTTAAGGTAGTATTAAGGGAATATATCATCTTAATATTATCCTTAATAAGGAGTTTATATTACCTTAATAATGAATATTAAGGGAATATAAGGGGATATTAAGGTGAAAAGGAGATCGGCCTCTCATTAAAAATAGAAAATCAATCAAGCAATTGTAACTAAATTGAAATAAAGATATCTTATATCACATAGAAAAAAGAAACAAGTCGCATGCAATATTGTGCTGAATGGGTTTCGAGTAGTCAGTTTTCCAGTTCCCTATGCGGATGAAGGCGCCAGCACCGCGTCAGTTCCTCCAACATCTCAAAGATGTACTGTACATTATTAAGCTATATAGATGCACTGAGATGTTCTCTGTGGTCATAAGAAAGTGACCTCCACTTCTACTGTTAATTCTCTAAGTAACTACTGTTTCATTAGAAATATCAAAATATTCATATTATCAAAACAATAATCATCTATAAACAATTATAATGAGAATACTGTATATTCTAAATGGGGGCAAACAAATGAAATTTAAAGAAATAATCACAAAAAAAATAACATTGTACAAAGAGAACTCGTTAACAGTGATGTGGGAAGCTGCCTGCAACAAGTACGTCACACGGCGGCCATCACTCAGCCCCACTCAATTATTACACAGCCGATACATCTGCGTCGGCATTTTATTGACGCTGGCTAACTCTCTTCCATTTGGTATGGACTTCATTAACTGATGTACAAAGTAATCCACCGATTGTCTACATACACTGGAAAAGAGATACTTTACCAAACTACTGACTGTGACCAAATTACTAATACATAAATAACCAATTTCGTTTTAGAAATATTTACAGTTGGTAACACCTTAGCATGGTCGTTACAGGAAATTTTAGGTTTTAGAAACCTTTGGCATAGATACTTAAATATGAGACGCCGACACAAATCTTTGCGTATGTCAAGGCGAATATGAATGTACATGAATGAATTACATGAGTGAAGAATGAGTGTGGATGACCTTTGTAGTCTGGTTACTAACTGAGTTTGACTGTTCCTCAGAAAGGGCCATTTATTAATAGCCCAATAGCCCGGGGAACTAAGGGACATACAGCTTTACGTGGAATCTGAATCATCTTGTTCAGCTAATTGACAAATATGATACGCAGTTCTCTCCCCTACACACGATCTGGACACTGATTACCACCCAACATGGACACTCCAGACTTCTGTAGTTGTGTCTAAGTCCATGGCAACCATTGAGCGGACGCCATGCCCAGTATTAAGAGGACCGACATAGAATCAAACGCCTACATCTCCACAACACTTTGTCCCCCAAGTACCTGAGCTAGAGCACTTTGCCACCAGTGCCGAAGCTTAATACATAGTGTAAATCTGGTTTATGTTTGAAGTAAGCAAATAGAGACCATATTAAAGCAATACCACTGTACTTGTATGGGAGGGTGGGTAGGTCAATAACACTGTACGTCAATAGGTGGGCGTGTGGGTCAACGCCATTCAAAGTGTATGGTGGGGCGGTTGGGTCAGTACCACTGTAGTTGTATGGGAGGGTGGGTGGGTCAATACCACTGAAAGTGTATGGTGGGGAGTAGATATAATACCTGTTTTCACCAACGTCTCATGGTGAGTTTTCGTCAAATGGTGAGTCGGTGGTGGGGGAAGGTCACGTGACCAGATCCAAGATGGCGGCCCCGGATCCAAGATGGCTGCCCCCATTCCTGCCAACCTGTTGGGAATTTTCCCTCCCAAAAATTCCCAAAATTCCCTCAAATTCCCTTTTTGTACTATAAAATACACTATTAGCCTTGTTATACTATATAAAATGCACTTTTAGCCTAGCTATATTGTATTGCATGCGTATCTGTACACGTGTACCAAATTTGAGTGAAATCGGACAGTTAATAATGAATAAACAGGGTGTTATTGATTTTCCAATTTTGGTTCGCGGCTCGATTTAATACTATGAATTAAACTACACTCGCTGAAGCAAATCGATTCAGTCAATCAGTCGGAGCTTCCCAGCTAGCTACGTCTCGCATTCTCCACACTCAGTCTACAGCAACTGCTCCTGCCTGCGCAGAACTTCTCTGTTGGTGAGTATTTAGAAAATATACGGTCGGTGTTAGAGACAAGCCTTGAGTCTTTGTGATTCGGCCAGTTTTAAACACCGATCAGTCCTTTAGCCAACTTTGCAAGGCTAAAGTTTGCTAAAGGACTCGCGGGGGATTCCGTGAGAGTGGTGGGACGCACTCTCGGCCAACTTCGACTTGGCAGCGGATACCCGGGTGGGGCCAGCGTCCTCCCAAAAATTCCCAAAATTCCCTCAAATTCCCTTTTTGTACTATAAAATACACTATTAGCCTTGTTATACTATATAAAATGCATTATTTTTCTCTTATACTCTATGGGAACCTTGACCTTGACCCAAGTTTCCACACCACCCAAGAGGTATAGGGTCATTGCACTCTGTGCAAAGGCGCGTTTTTTATTATAGTGGGTGTCCCCAGTAGGCATAATCCCACTTCCTTTAATGTAACTTGCCCCAGTCCTGCCAACCTGTTGGGAATTTCACCTCCCAACATTCCCCTTAAATTCCCAAATTTCCCTCAAATTCCATTCTTATACTATATAAAATACACTATTAGCCTTGTTATACTGTAAAAAAATACATTATTTTCTCTTATACTCTATGAAACCTTGACGACATGCACAAAACATATTACGTAAAGCATGCAAAGATACTCACCCTTTATGGTCGGTAGAATGTTAGTACAAAGCCTCTGAAGGAACGTCAACCTCCTCTACCAGCTCAGAGGTCACTCTTTTGATTTTTAAGGGTAAACAAAGAGGCTCCCACAGGTCTAGACCATATACCCCTGTGGTACGGAGAAACAAACCCTTGTAATAAGCCCCAACCATCGCTCATTACGTTGGTAGCCATCCTGCCACCTTTCCATAGAGATTTACTCTAGGTGTTTATAGTGAATCTCGTAGACCATGTAACTTGCGAACAAAATACACGGTATGAAGATCAATGGGATGCAGCGTCTTTTCCTTTTTTCTTCTTGCATTAAAAATGCTTTGCAGTCATGTACTCGATCTTCTGGTGTTTTGAAACACTTAAACATCTTGCAGCAATGCTTCATCTTTCTGAAACAATAACACAGCAGACGTGGATCCAACTTCTTTGATCAGTACCAAGTTGTCCGGTATTGATTCCCCCTCATGCAAAGTGTCGACGTATCTTCTAGGTAGAAACACCTTGATGTCCTCCTCCAAATGCGGATCAAACAGTATCGCAACGAGAGTCTCACCGTATTTCGTATTTATGCGTGTAATACTTTTGACTGGATACTGGATGTTGGATGACAAATCTCCAACCTTGACAGTAGTATAAATCATCGGAGTAGCAGCGTTGAAACGTTCCACAAAAGATGCCATGATAGACTGATAAGAAAAGTGGAAATACGAGTCCTTTTATACTCTCAGTTGACCTTGAGAGTCACGGTTTGTTAGGAGTATTGTGCCCTCTTCCCCGAAGGCCTATGCACGAGTCGTAACACTTGTCCATGCATTCCTATGCACAGAGTGCAATGACAAGACCATGACTATCAATTCAATGCCTGTCATTGCACTCTGTGCATTGACAAGTCTTGATCCAAGTTTCCACACCACCCAAGGGGTATAGGGTTATTGCACTCTGTGCAAAGGCGCGTTTTTTATTATAGTGGGTGTCCCCAGTAGGCATAATCCCACTTACTTTAATGTAACTTGCCCCAACCATCGCAAGCTACGGTGATAGCCACTCCATAACAAAATTGCTACCTCCCAGTATTATTTTTGTGTTTTTTTTTTATTTTTATTTATTTATTTTTTTTTTTTTATCCCCTATAAGTCTAGCCGCCACTTTACTTGGAGAAGCCTTTCAATGTGACGCACAAACTTACAAAGGGCTTTTATTTTTTATTTTTTTTTTTTTTTTTTATTTTTCTTGTTACTAAAAATATCCCTTACTCACACCCTGGACTTACAGAGTTTAAGCCAGCCATAGAGTGTTACACACATCCAAACTGTACGAGGGCCCATTGCATACTAGATGCATCTGCGACTCAAGGTCTTACGGGGATTAGCCCAGCCCCAAGCTGCAGGACTGCCTCAGGACTTATGCGTTTTACGGCTGCCTTAGAGAACAGTCGGGCTTTTTTATTGAATTTGGGCCGCCCTCACCTCGACAGTTCATGTCCTGGACTTATGGAGTTTAGGCCAGCCATAGAACACACATTCACACAGAGCTAGGGATACGAAAGTAACAATTTTTATCCAACTTTTTGTAGTAAAACTGAGCACTTACTAAGGCGCACTTGCCATCACTAGCATGTTGCGGTAAACAACAAGGTAAAAACGTATACATGTCGGGAATTGTCCAAGACTCGTCGAGTTCCTGAACATTTCCGTGAAATTTGGAAAGAAATAACTTTTTCTCCAACCCTTTGGTATAGACTATATCAAAAGGTTTTAGTAAGCTACGAACTAGTTAGAAGTTAAAAGGTACACATCCCTCCTCCCAAAGTATTTTGTGAAACTTACGCTCACACTAATTAGCTTTCCGAGCAGCACTATTCAACTTACTTTCAGGATAAGGAGACTTGAAAACTATATTTACATTTACAAAAGGACCCACAACGACAAATTCTTTAACGATAAATCTATTGCGATTATCTTTGAACCCATGAAACTCTACCACAGCCGGTGTTGACATATTTATGATCAACCTACTGTGGGCTTTGTCTTCTTATACCAAACAATTTCGTCATGCAAACGGTCAGCATCCCAACCGTTTACTTGCTGTGGTGGGGGAACATAGACCGAATCACTACGCATAACCCGATCAATGTGTTCAATCAGGTAAGGCTCGACACAGGTCAACTGTTCAATGTACCGTGAAATGCAAGGCAATAAGCTAACAAAATTCAACCATTCCTCTTTAGTGAAAAGTATAGCGGTTTCATTATCTCTGTCGAAAAGCTCTACATAAGGTTTGTTGAAAATGTTACGGATAGTGTATTTAATGTCCACTTCAGTGAATCTCTTTTGTTGATCCTTATTACACAAAGCATAGGTAATTGAAGGTTCCATTTCTTTCAACTTTGAGAACTGTGCGTTGTTTAGTAAAACGTATTTACGCATGCCTTGCTTGTGTAACAAAATGCCCACTTGAAAGAGAAATTCATTAAAGAGGCCGACAGTGACAAATTTAGTAAAATCCGAGTTGAGATTGTACATTACCTTGAGAAAAGCTGTCAGATCCTGTTTGTCCGGTACCTTTACCAGAGTAGGTACACCTTTCTTGTCAACCAGTGGAAACTCTACTATAGAGACATCAGTGGCTGGAACAGCAGATGATGATGATGCCATGGTGGTGGTGGAGCAGCGACTGAGACCGAGTGGGTGCTGAGCTTCCTTTTTTATAAGGCGTACGACACTAGAGAACTCTGTTGACAGTTCCAGTAAGTGGACTGTACTCGACTAGGGCGTCGTGAATAATCAGACAGTAGGCTGTTGTACCTTTTGGAAAAGCGGTGGAAGATTCAAATTCAAGGCGGACGTCTACAGGTCCTGATTTAAGGTTCTCAGACTGTTTGGAACAGTCGATTACAAAAACGGGACAAGAATCAAAAGCTGTACGATTCATAATGGGACTGGGTGAACTCGACCCGTAGTAAGAAGATTGAAACCTTGCGTACATTTCATACAACAGAGCGTCATCACCACGTATGTTATCATACGGGTAGTACTGAGAGTTTAGAAAGAGCTTTACATCCGACAGTGAGCACTTGTCAAAGATACTAGCGTCCTTGGTTAAATCATTTTTCCTACTAGTTTGAAAGGCTAATATTACGTAACGTGGCTTTTCCAGTTGTGAAGAAGTCTTGATGGTCCAAGATTGTCTCGTACTTGTAGGAAGTTCAGGAAACTCGTGCAGCTCCCAAGACCTGAAAGGCATTTCCAATACACGATCCTGTTCCAGCACCCGTAGTAATGACAACTTCATATAATCAGACACTTTTACGTAGGGAACGCGCCAGTAAATCTTATCAATCGTCAACTTAAAATCAGTGGCCGCAACCTCCTTGTACAAGGCGTTCTTAACATTCGAAGACAAGAGCAAAATCAATTCCTGTCTTTGGTTGACAATGATTTTTTTGTAGTCCTCAAAGAACCCCATTAACAATTTCAAAGGAATACAAAAAGAAAACTCCTTCACCGTATTTAATGATCCTTTTCCAACCCAACTAGCGTTCATCAATCGCTTCTCATCGTCTGGAGTTAGGGTTACTAAATTCTTAATTGTGGATGTTATACCGACATTTTTAGATCGATCGACAATTACACCACCAATTTCGTATCTAATCTCGTTTATCAGAAACGCCGTGGCATTGTTGACTAGATGTAACATATCATACTGTGTCTGACCATCAGATTTTGTCACTTTACCAGTCACGTGTAAGTAACTCTCACAAGGGTATGTAAACCCATCCTGCTGTTGAATAGAAATACGCACCTCATCGTCCGGATTAAAAGTTGTCGATGTAAAAGGTGCATGAGTACGGTACTCGTACTCTGTCACACTTTCATCAAATTGCGCTTTACTACTTACGGACAACATATTGAAGTCTAAGAGACTGTAAAAACTCCTTGTTCTTTGATGTTAACCGTTTCAAACGTAACAGGCGACTGATTGATTTCGTCCTGTGTCCATCTAATTTATTGAAAATCAGACCCATCTTTGCGTTTCAAGTGAAGTCTAATGTTGACCACTTCGTCTCTCAGATTTATCAAACGATTGTCTTGATCGGAGAGTCTAACTGTTATGTTTTCCAACCTCTTGACGCTTACTGGCAAGTAAATGACGTTACGGGGCGTTTCAACAATTTTAAACCCAGGAGGTACGGCAGGGTAAAACTCGTGAATAACGTGTCCTTCTGTACCGTTTTGATAAGAACCTCTAACCACGTTACATTCGACTCGTATGACATTCACTTTAATAATGGCAACTGGTGTGTCCGACACGTGCCATTTATATGGTTCAAGAATCGATTTGGAATAGCCCAACAGTGAACCTATGCTGTCTTCCTGAGAGAAATCAATTACCTTTTCACCGTAAATTTCTACTTTAAACGTATTGTTGTTGCCTCTAATCTTTAAATTCGGATCGTTGATTTTGTGTTCGATAAATTGTGTAATGTCGTCAATTTCATAAGAACCAGTCGGTATGTCGATAATTGTATCACCGTAATGAAACAAATTATTGACTCCCTTCTCAACGTTTGGTATAGAGTTGTATGTTGTAAAGTCTACCAATCCAATTTCCCAATCACCCTCAGAGAGGTCTATTGCAGGAAAAATATTACAGCCAAACACTGAACTATTCCCACTCACACAAAACATAATGCTGCTCACTCTCTAAAAGTCAGACGCATACTAAAGTCGATTCATCAAAAACTCTAAACATAAATGACCGCAGATGTTGGAGCCGAAAGTCTGATGCGAAGTGTAGTTGTACAAAACTTTACATCCCTGAAAATACTCTAAAAGGTCTGGTGGTGGTTGTAGGTTTCCGAAACTATCAAAGTATTTCACCACGTTATCAACTTTTTTATAACACACCCAGTGAGTACCCCTCCCACTGTTTGAATCTAAATTAACAATGGCATTTTCCTTCTTCCAAATATTCTGTGGTAAGGCGTCTCTCATAAAAACACCTCGAAAATGTGGTATTCTAAATTTACGTGCATATCTGTCCAGGTCAAAGTTTGTAAGAGCCCGATCCGGTAAGTGTTTTAACGCAAACTTTTTTTTTTTCTTATGTACGACTTTAGGTGATCCATTTCCCTGCTTGTATGGCTTTAAGTAGTATCCCTCTCCCTTTTTGTAAGGTCTTAAATAGTAACCTTTACCTCGCCGCTTTGCGATCTTTTTCTTTTTGCATACGCGTCGTCTCTTCATCGTACCTCCCAGCTTTTTCTTGACATTCATAGCTGTTGTCACGGACCAAGCTGCAGCTCGTTCTGCTAAAGATGCGTCTGATGATTTAACCCTATTCCAAGCCTTATCGGCCAGCTGTTGATCCGCCTGTCTACGGTGTTGATTGTCACTATATTTGGAATATGCAATGTCGTGTTCCTTACAGGCTTCGTCCAACTTGTTAATTCCCTGATCACCACGAGCTAACCTCTCCTTTAATTTGGTACCTGGACCACAGTACCTGTAACCTCCTGGTAGATGAAGTTCCACTGGTAGTAGATCGATTCCTTTGTTAAGAGCTGTACTGGCAATACTACCGACTGTCTCTAGTAGTCCACACCCTTTGACTGTTGAATGATGACTGACGTTT
Source organism: Stictocephala bisonia (assembly GCA_035578905.1). Taxonomy (NCBI): domain Eukaryota; kingdom Metazoa; phylum Arthropoda; class Insecta; order Hemiptera; family Membracidae; genus Stictocephala; species Stictocephala bisonia. Next base: position 1,014,628 of record JAQJVL010000075.1, on the reverse strand, counting down.
TTCTTGTTGACTCTTGGCATTATAATAATCAAATGACGGTGTCTATTCAAATTCAAGGGTTTTTATTCGTGTGATCTAACTCTAGTAGCTTCGTTTAAGAAATACGGTCGTACAATATGTTTGTCGATCCACTCCTCTTTAGACAAACTGTGGATCTGATCGTGAGGTGGCAATATGCGATAGTATAGATCGTAAAGTAATGCACTCATTGCTCGTACAAGATAATTCATAGTTACAGCGTCTTCCATGGTGACTGGATCACCCACAGACGAAAGCTTTTTATCTCCGAAATCCCACTCATTAGCGGTCTGTTTAGGAATCCACTTTTCACGTACCACGTTAAGAGATCCTGAAAGGTAGTTTTGAGTCACTGCATCTTGAGGTTCAACAGGATCTTTGATTGACGTTAATCGCATATTGTTAAACTTCCACCCGCTTTTACTCTTATTTGGGCTATTTGCCGTCAGGTATTTTTTTGTAACTACGTCTCCATCATTTAATGGGTCGGCCACCTCAACCAACCGTTTATTTCCAAAGTGCCAAAAGGTGCCGTATCTAGGTGGAACAAGAGAGTCTACATACAATTTATTTGCAGCATCTTTTGCTGCAGTAGGATTTTCAACGTTCGCTATATACCTATTTCTAGCATTAATGTATTTCTCCTCGAATAATACACAATGCTCACCTATAATTTTTAGACTGACGGCATCATTTTCATTTATTGCATCGCCTACATTTGCTAAAACTTTATTTTGCATATCATAGTTTCCTTCAGTATTCAATTTAAATCCTTCACCTCGTGCTCCTTTGGGCACAGCAGCAGCAGCACCTTTTTGAACTAACTGACGTCCGAACTTGTCGATAGACATTACGATAATGATTACAAAATAAAGTTATCAAAGTCTTTTATAATATCCGCCTCCTTGAGCTCCTCCAGAATGGCGATAATCTCATTATTGTGACCACTGTTACCTGCTTCTTTAGATGTATACAACAGACGCAAACGATCAACCAATTCATTAGGGTCATCCCAGTACCGGTAGTCAATTTTGGATTTCTCAACTTCCATTAGCAAACCTTCTCCCAACTTTTTTCTCTTTTCACCAATAAATGGTGATAGTGGTTGACTTGGTCTTTTTCTAGACGCTGGAGAAGCACGTAGTAAGGTTAGTTTCTTTTTATTTTTTGGTGGAAACATATTTGATATAATATTCGTGTACTTGTAGCCTCTGTTGGATTTTATCCCTTTTCCATCTTCATGTTTGTGAACACCAGTTGCCTCTAGCATTTGCTTGTACACTTTTAAATCATTGTCGTTGAACGATCCACTCTGTGGATGTTTCTTGAAAATCAACTCAAACAGTCCAGGTGTTCCCTTGTATTCAACTCCATTTATAATTATATCGTTATCGGAAAAGCTAACCGGATACGATCCCATTTTCCACTCGTTGCCATCATAGTGAATGCCGTACGTGAAATCAGCTTCTTCCCTATCGTCTGTCTGAATAAACTGAAGGTAGGTACCTAACAAGTCTCCAATGTTGTTTGCACGAATAAATGCGTCAAACTCTGACGCTAAAGACGGTCTTCCAAATGACTGCTCAGGCTCAAAAACCTCCTCCTCCTCCTCCTCCACTTCCCCTTCATTCTCCTCTTTTGGCTCTTGCTTGATCTCTTTGGCAGCAACAACCGTCTCCGTCAACTGTTTTAGTGGATCAATCAACGGTTTGTACTGTACTTCTAACGAACGTTGTGTTTGAATTGAACTGCTTTTAATATCACGCAACTTTTGCCTTATACTATCCTGCAGCATCTTTATTTCTCGTATACGATGTGTATCCTTGAACGTCATCTTGTCGAATAACTAATTTTGAACACCACATCCTTATTTATTGAGTTTCCACAGCCCCTCCCCGCTGCGTTAAGTGAATGCGTCTTTGACGCTAAAGCCGACCTTCTTCTATTTGCTACCTCCTACACGTATGTGCTCCCATCCCTCTTCTTACGGAATCCCTTAGGTTATTTTCTGTTTTCCTGTTTTTCTGTTTTTCTGTTTTTCTGTTTTCCTGTTTTTCTGTTTTCCTGTTTTCCTGTTTTCCTGTTTTCCTGTTTTCCTGTTTTTCTGTTTTCCTGTTTTTCTGTTTTCCTGTTTTCCTGTTTTCCTGTTTTTCTGTTTTTCTGTTTTTCTGTTTTCATGTTTTCCTGTTTTCATGTTTTTCTGTTTTCCTGTTTTTCTGTTTTCATGTTTTCATGTTTTCCTGTTTTTTCTGTTTTCCAAGTCTTTCTGCTTCGCAATATGCAGCAAAAGGAGTGGGCCCAAAATAGTTTCTTCCAACGTATCCATTCGCCTTTTAAAACGTAGCCTGTCTAACGTCATTGTGTTATGCGCCTCGCGCCATTGCCATAATGATTTGCGATCCTCATTCATCGGTAGATTGTACTCTCTTGTCACAAGAGGTTGGCTAAAACTAACCCTCAGCATGGCGTTGTAAAACTTTGACAAACTCGTCGAGTCCGACGCGGTATCTACCATCGTCAATGTTACGTTCTTTGTCTACTACAACAAATTTGTTCTTACCACTGTTCCATGCGGTTGCACACAACTCTTTGAATCTCCCATAAGACATGTCCGTATTTACATGATCATCGTATATGTGTCTTAAATTTGTGTCATCTTGCTTAGACACAATAATAAAGTTTGCATTGTCCCTTATCAGCTGTTTGGGTATCCTACTGTATGTTTGACACAGGTAAAAAGTATCAACATTCTGGTGTCGTCCCATTGTAAAGTAGTTTCTGATGTTGTCTTGCTTTTCACATGCGACATCATCAAACACCATCACAGAGTGTTCTTTCACCTCGTTTGGATGAATCACCTCACCGTTGTCTGTGAAAGGGAAATATCCAATACCGGGTATAGTCAGTAGTACCTTCTCTAGCAACTTATATTTTGGCTGATGGAGTGATTTTGAAAAAACGTAGACATTTTCAAACTTTAGTCCATTTGGATTAAACAACAAGTTTAACATTACATTAGTCTTGCCGGAATTTGAAGGTCCGCACATGATACATCGAACATGGTTTGACAGCAGATCACTGTGTTTGCTCCTTTCCTTCATATCTCCTCCACAGTATACGTCAAAGTTTACGATAGACAATTTGGGTGTCTTCATCTTAATGTCTAAGCTCAAACTGAGTAATTCACACAAGTTCACTTTTATTTATCCACGAATTGTGAGTACCATCAAAGCCAAGCCACTTAACCAGCACTTTGTTACCCTTTCTCCTCAACACCTTTTACACCAGGTATACGTCTCCGTGTCTGGTCTTGAGCAGTTCTTTTCCGTAAAAGCTTCCTTGAAGTATGTTGTTGCGGTAATCCTTTAGGTGATACGTAGTCGGTACAGTTGGACGCACCGCTTCCACAGTAAAAATCTCGTTTGTCCAGTTGGGTAGGTATCCCTTATCGAAAACCTTTTTATACTTGCTTATCCTTACTTTGTCACCCACTTTGAACTCGATCTTTTCCTTCTTCTTATATTTTTGTCTATTCTTGTTTATGTTTCGTCTGATCAAATCTTCGTTCTTTTTGTTCACCTCAAAAGGTGCCATACCAATTGTTCTGTTTTCTTGTGTTGTACTCTTCCAACAGGTCGGGTAGGATTTTAATCCATTGGTAGTTGCCCAGTTCTGTGAATTTTCTCCACATTAGAGACTTGAGACTACGATTGAATCTCTCCACTATGGCTCCCTTCTTCTCGCTGTACACAGAGTAATGATTAATGTTGTGTTTCTTCATTAGCTTGGCGAATCCAGCGTTGTAAAACTCTTTTCCCATGTCGGTTTGCAGATGCGTCATCCGATTCTCCTCCAAAACAGGTTGTATAGCCTTGACGATTTCCTGTCCAGACTTGTCCTTGACTGGTATTGCGTAAGCGTATTTGGTAAAGCAGTTGATTACTGTGAGAATGTACTTGTAGCCCTTGTTAAACTTTGAGTATAATATCATCTCCACCAAGTCAGCCTGATACAGATCGTCTATTCCTTTGACTTCCACAGGTCTGGTGGGAAATGTTCTTCTGGCTGGAGCGTGTAGCTCTTTGGCGATGGTTTCTCTCACATTCATAACTGGATTGAATTGTGTCCAATTCATAACTGATTAAGATTATTGTAAACCAAAATATTTATTGGTTTTTAAGGGATTCCACAGCCCCTCCCCACTGCGGAAAGTGGTAGCCGACCTTCTTCTATTTGCTACCTCCTGCACTCTTGTACTCCCATCCGTCTTCTTACTCCACCATTATCTCAACTAATTAAATCTTTATTTTTTAATTTACCTCACTCCTTGTTAATTTTAGAATTTTTATTCCTCCATATCCCCCTCCCCCTCACTCGATTCAGAATCTGATGTTTCTTCCACAATAGGCGAATCTATATCAAAGTTATTAATTCTTTCCAGCGCTTTATTAGCATACAGGTTGCTATATAGTTTCAATGTGTTGATGTTCGTCAAATCCAGAGAGTGTTTAAAACAAACGCACGACTGAGAAACCTTTATACTATATTCATCCTCATTTACGCTCTGTTTGACATTCGGTAAAAAACCATAAGCTAGAATATCCACTCTATCGTATTCGGATACATCAATCGTTCTGGAGTACCTGTACACTGAAACAGTATTGACATTTTCCCCGTTCTTGTAGAACCTTAGGAGAGTCTCATCATCACTACTGAACCACTCAGTAGGATCGGGATTATTTAACACGATAAACACTTCACTCATCTTGTGATGTTTACTCCTTTGTGTCTCAACTGGAAATGAGTACACGTTGCTGAGATCGTGTATGTATAATCGAGTATTACATCATCCTCTAGCAACGCAGGTGAACCTGGGTTAACCTTACGTGGGTTAATAAAACCCGGGTTAACACAACGTGGGTTAATAAAACCTGGGTTAACACAACGTGGGTTAATAACACCCGGGTATACAGGTCTGGTGGGAAATGTTCTTCTGGCTGGAGCGTGTAGCTCTTTGGTGATGGTTTCTCTCACATTCATATCTGGATTGAATTGTGTCCAATTCATAACTGATTAAGATTTTTAAACCAAAATATTTATTGGTTTTTAAGGGATTCCACAGCCCCTCCCCGCTGCGGAAAGTGGTAGCCGACCTTCTTCTATTTGCTACCTCCTGCACTCCTGTGCTCCCTTACTTGAGTTGTTTCTATTTTTCATAAAAGGTAAAGGAAACGTAAGTATGAAATTTTTCCCGCAGTCTCTTTTCTTGTGCTATGTGCTTTTCCATTTCCACATTTGTAAGTTTTCTCTTACGACATTCCCTGTTGTAATGGATTCCACGTACAAAAATCTTTAGGTCCATCCAATCCACAGTGTCGAGGTATGTCTGGAGATATTTCTGTTCAGAATATATCGACTCCCAATGCTGGTCAATTATCGGGTTTTCTTCACGCATAAACTTCATGTCCTCTTCGTACCATTGAATTTCGAATTCATCACGTGGTTGAGCATGCCATCTTTTACTAATATCATGTTCTAGCCACATAAAGTCCTTGTAGATTTCCCACGGATCCTGCTTGACGACTGGGTTGCAGTCACCGTCCAGGATGGGTGCTTGTTCGGTAATAGCGTCGGATTCTCCGTACATGTTGATAGAGTATCCAAGTACACACTGACGAGCGTTGTTAGTGAGGGGTATTTATACCTGGGTTGAACGTTGCTGGCTTTTGAAGGTCGATTGGGCGTTGCCGGTTCTTGAAGGTCTATTGGGCGTTGCACGTCATTGCTTTTATGGGATTCCGCAGCCCCTCCCCGCTGCGGAAAGTGGTAGCCGACCTTCTTCTATTTGCTACCTCCTGCACTCTTGTGCTCCCACCCGTCTCCTTACTCCACCATCAGCGCGTCTAAGACGGCTCGGTCTAGCATCACTTCTTTATCGATTAAATAATGCCCCCAGGGTAGGGTCTTGACGCCCCCTTCCAGGATAAATCTCTTATCATCGTGAGCAGATAGGGCAATCTTGTTGAGCTCCACGGTATATACATTGTGCTTGTAACTCCGGATCATGTTCATAGTGCGGTAGTCTTTAGAGCTGTGATCTTGCTTCACCCCAAGTGTTATGTCCAGTGTGCTGTATTTTTCGGCGAATTCTTTCATACAATCCTTATAATCTTGGAAGGTAATATCTTTTTTTATTACGCACATCTTCACACCCTTGCTCTTTTTTATTTCCCCGTCATCTTTGTCGTCCTTTTTTTCTGAGCGACTCGCATACATCTTTGAGCGAAGCCCAACATGCTCATACATAACTCGACCATTTAGTTCATCCTTGAACTTACCAATCACCCTTTTGTTCACGCTCGGGATGTTGTATCGATTCGGCTGGGGGTAGTCGCTTGTGTCGAAGAAGTCTATCATCTGCTTCATATCCTTGTAAAAGTGTTTAGTCTCTATGAGATATGTCAGAGAGTCGGTGTCGGTGTACTGAAGTTCAGCCTTGTTTCCATATTTTCTCTTGATGACGTTGTAGTGGAAGTCGAACATTAGGGTTTTGGATACATCAAGGATGCTCATTCCTACGTAGATAGCCTTATTAAACAACAATTTCGTTTTAGACATATGAACTGCTGCTAGCTGCTCGGTGAAGATGGTTCTGCTTTTGAAATTTGGTTTTGCCAGCCACTTTTGGACTTGTCGTTCCTTTGTTGCCAGGCGAATGTCGACTCGGTTTCGGATGTTCTCCATAGTCTTCCCAAACACCGAATTGTTCATCAGTTTAAAGAAGTCTTTCTCAAAATCGTTTTTTGCCTGAGTTCTCATATCGGTATTTAGGTCTATGTATTTCTTCAACCATCTGCTTTGGTTAAAGCATACGGCTCGATGCACTTTCGTCAGCTTCATCCCCAGCGACAAGTACTGCTTCAAGTTGCGGTAGTGTAATACGTATTTCTCCTTGTCGTGGAGGGTGAGAAGCAGCTTGCTCTCCTTAGCCCCCGGCGGTATACGTTGTTCTGGGGCGAGGGGGAGGTCGGAATGCGAGTCGTGGAGCTCTTTAGGGTACTCCAAATCCACCTCCAAGATGTATCCCATGTCATTGTCGTCTGCTACATCCATGATGTCAATGTAGCCGTACCCGTTACCTTCCCACTCGAACTCCATTGGCTCCACCCACTTGAAACCACCGTAGGGCATGTGCTGGCTCATCGACCACCCGTATAAATTGTTGGCGTCCAGGTAGGTGAGGTAGCTGGTAGGTTTCTCCTCATCATAGTCCTCGGTGTACGGGTTGTTAGCCTTAGCGTAGCGGCATGAGACTTGGGAAACTCCTCCTCGAATTCCTCTGCCAATCATCAGACTCATGTTGTAGTCTGAGAGCAACTCCAGCTCGATGTTAGTGACCTTGAGCATGGCGCTCCAGGCGAGTCCAGGTGCGGTGAAATACCAGGCTGGATCTAGTTGATAAGTCTGGAGGCACACGTCTCGGAAGTTCTCCATGATGTCGGCTAATAGAAGCACATCTGTCTTGTTGTAGAGCTCCGTATATTCCTGCATGTTTTTGATGTTGAATGTAGTCCAGATCTTCTGCGCATGCTCGTAGTCTTGATCGGAGATTCCAGCCATATTTAATTTGTTGTAAAAGTCTTCTTTTGCTGGTAGAGATGTCAACTCGAACTTTTCTAGGGAGTCCATAAAGTCGTAGGGGTAGATCCCCTTTTGTGTAAGCAACTGCAGTTGCTCTCCAAAGTAGAATTGTGAGGTGTGTTTGAAATGTTCGGGAGCGAGGTTCTTTACCAATTTATCGAGACTTGAAGCCATGAACCGGCACGAGTCGAGGAATCGCAGCTTCACCCCACCCTCAATCTCGACGGTGTACGAGATGTAGCGTTCTTCATTGTTAGGTACGACGCTGATGGTCTCGTCGTTCAACCCAAACATTTTGATGAATAAATGGGTGTCATAACCACTCAAGTTATGGATAAAAATGGGTATAAAATTTGGTTTCCGAAACTTGAGGTTGCAGAGGTTGTGGGCTGTGCCTCTAAACTTTCCGGTGAGGTGATCGTGATCACGAACCTTGTAGTCATCTGGGTTGGTAAAAGGCTTTTCACAGATGTGGCAGTTGGTAGCCGTGATAAATTCCTGCTCGTCGTCCGCAGTTAGCTGCATCGGGATGGCTGCAGCGGTGGAGTAGAGTTGGTGAATCTTCCTCGACTCATCTAGTAGACGTTCTACGAAGACCTGGGCGGCATCCTCTCCAAAGTAGCTGACGGGGTGGGCGTAGTCTCCATCGGTATACACGATGTAGTAGCAGAAGCTGATGGCCTCATGCTTCTGGTACTTCTCGGTATAGCATCTCCTTGGTCCAATCACTCGATCCTCGTTCTCCTCGATGGGTGTGAGCATGCACTCAAAGTCCGCGTACATTGCGAACGGGACTCGCATCTTCTTCTGCCCCTCTTCAAACTTGATACTGCTTCCCTCCGGTGGCATAATAATCTTGACGGCTTCGTGCTCGTTGCAGTCCTCCATGTGACGGTTGAGTAGGTCTTGCGTTCCAAAGTGTAGCAGGCAGCGGCGGCATATCCACGTCTTATAGCTATGATTAGTAGTCTGGGACCTAACGAGTCGGCTGAGGTCTCTAATCAGACAATAATGCGTGTTGTCTCCGTCTTTGATGTATAGGAGGTCGATATGAGTGTGTTTCTCTGCATTTCTTACCAGCAGCGGGTATACGATGCACTTTTCGTCGTAGGCGTAGACGTTGATGGAAAATCCGCTCCTCTTCTCGAATAGTGTGATTTTATCAAGGGTGACGGGGAAGTTGATTCCTTGGAGATGTTGATCCAGCTCGTGTTCGAATGGTAGATAGTGGTGGATACGGTGAGGTTGATCTTGCCATGAGACGGGATGGAGAGCCGCTAACACAGACCAGAGGAAGCATTTCTGATCAGTGTTTTGTATACTTAGAACAGCCTTCTTATCGCTGATCTTTTTTGGCAGCTCGGTGTAGGTTGATGCGTGAATGGGATCGTATCGGTTAACTCTAAGCTCCAATCCAATGATCTTTGCTAAGGTCCAGCCAGAGCCTTTAGCGTAGAATTCATCCATCTCCTTCAAAAGCTTCCCCTCAGCATCCTCCACATAGGCTAAGATGTCTACGGTTGGGAGTATAACCACGTTCTTGGTCTTAAAGTTCATCTCTTTGTCCTCTACCTTGTCTCCAATCGGCTTCTTATACTTGACAAGGAAGACGAGGTTCGTCTTGATGTTCTTTTCCCTCGCATTCTCCTCGATCTTGCCTTTAACCAATTCACGAGCTTGTTGTAGAAATCCAGCGGGGTCCTTTATGTTAGGCTTGTTATCGATGGAGTACGTCTTCATTCGCCCCTTGAATGCCTTCTCGATTTCGATAATCTCCAATTGTTTATGTCCTCCTATGAGATCGCCTACTGCTGTCTTAACCGTGTTGTATGCTGACACGATCGAGGAGCGCACGTTGTTGATGATTGATGACGAGCTCGTTGATGGCTGAGGCTCATCATCCATGCGGGCGGTCTTGGAGATAGATGGGATAGGGTTCTCAGCCTTCCTCTTGAGGTGACCCGGGTTGCACTTCTTGAAGTGCCGGCTGCGGTTGGAGATAGTGATCATGAGTCCGCAAGTCGGACAGGGACGTTGAGGCTCCCGGGTTGTTGTAGGTCCGGTGCAGCTCTTGAGGTGGCGAGCTATGTGCGCCTTGGTCATGGTCTTGCTGCATCTGGGGCATGCAATCTGGTTGGGGTTCATGATGATGATCTGCAAATGAATTTATAGGTTATGTACGTTGTAAATAGCGGAGCTGCTAGATGTGTCTCGTTCAACAGTCTGAGACTGAATGATGTTTGTCCTGAAATCATCGTAATATATATGCCGCAGATCCAAGATGGCTGCCCCCAGTCCTGCCAACCTGTTGGGAACCTTGTTATACTGTATAAAATGCACTTTTAGCCTAGCTATATTGTATTGCATGCGTATCTGTACACGTGTACCAAATTTGAGCGAAATCGGACGGTAAATAACGAAACTAGATCTGGAGTGATAGGGGTAAAGATAAGTCCAGAGACGACATATACGTAATACAAACGGTTTATATTGTATGGCATGCGTATCTGTGCACGTGTACCAAATTTGAGCGAAATCGGACGGTAAATAACGAAACTAGATCCGGAGTGGTAGGGGTAAAGATAAGTCCAGCGACGACATATACGTAATACAAACGGTTTATATTGTATGGCATGCGTATCTGTGCACGTGTATTAAATTTGAGTGAAATCAGACGGTAAATAACGAAACTAGATCCGGAGTGGTAGGGGTAAAGATAAGTCCAGCGACGACATATACGTAATACAAACAGTTTATATTGTATGGCATGCGTATCTGTGCACGTGTACCAAATTTGAGTGAAATCGGACGGTAAATAACGAAACTAGATCCGGAGTGGTAGGGGTAAAGATAAGTCCAGCGACGACATATACGTAATACAAACGGTTTATATTGTATGGCATGCGTATCTGTGCACGTGTACCAAATTTGAGTGAAATCGGACGGTAAATAACGAAACTAGATCCGGAGTGGTGGGGGTAAAGATAAGTCCAGAGGTGTTATTTTTGGGAAAATTTTGTTATAGGTAGGTCGGAAATGGTGTACACAGGTGGGAATGGGAGGGGGTCGAAAAACATTTCCAAGGCTCTAGGACGTACCGTTTTCGAGATATAAGCAAAAAACCACTTATTTACGGGAAATGTATTGACTGTTTCGGAGAATACCTAAAGACCAGAAAGTGGCTCAGTGTTGTAACACATCGGTGTTCTACCACGGCACTGGGGAGGGTAAAAGCAAGCTAAGGGAACCTAGTGACGACTCCTAACGGCAGTTGCCTTATGAGGAAAAGCCAGTGCGTCACACGCTGGCCCCACCCGGGTATCCGCTGCCAAGTCGAAGTTGGCCGAGAGTGCGTCCCACCACTCTCACGGAATCCCCCGCGAGTCCTTTAGCCTTGCAAAGTTTGGCCCAAAGGAAAAAGGGTCGGTGTTTTTAAAAATGGGAAACAAAACTCAATTGTTTTCCCGGGGTTAAAATTAAA
>JAQJVL010000075.1:998488-1000988 GCA_035578905.1 Stictocephala bisonia | reverse complement strand
ATCTAAACTGTTCAAACTAGCTTTATTGTAGAGTAATACTTGGAATATGTACAGGTTATAAACAGTGAGAATTTTTAATTTTTTGAAAAGAGTTCGAGAGGGATCTAAGGGACCAGCTCTACACAAGGTTCTAATAACCTTTTTTTGTAGTAATAAATTGTCATGTACATGACAAGAGTGGCCCCATATTAACAATCCATAAGAAATGTGTGATTGAAAAAAACTAAAATACACTGTTCTTAAATAATTATCAGGCAAAATGTTTCTAAGTTTCCAAATCAAATAATTTACACGACTTATTTTTTACAAATTGTATCTGTGTATGTTTGCCAATTCAACTTATTTTCTAAATGAAAACCTAGTAATTTAACAGAATTAGCATCTTCATTTTTTGATAGGCTTAAAATAATTTTCTGTCTTTTCTCTGTTGCAGTGTAGTCTGTTGTATGAAAATCAATCAGTAGCTCTATTATGTGAATCTATCATTAATGTATTGAGAACTTCTAAGTTTTTGTGTGAAGCCAGTAGAGTTACATCATCTGCATAAATAATAGATTGGGTGTTAAGGCATAATAGTTTTTTAATTAGCATAATACGTGTTGGTACATATACAGGAAATATATTCTTCGATTCTTTTGTGAATCCCTCTGGTCTGAGGAAGGTGAGCGTGGTTCACCGAAATCGATCACCATAATATTTGTGCATTTTGTGCTTGTATTTTAGTATATTTGTGCATTTTGTGCTTATATTGTAATAAATTTGTGTTGTGTGACGTTTACTTGTACTGAATTTATAAGTGTTGATGTTGTTGAATGACCTTCCGTAAAACCAAACTGTTTGCTGTAAATTAAGTTATTTTGAACAAAGTATGAATTTAGTTGTTTGTGCATAACAGATTCGAGTATTTTTGAAAACACAGGAACAATAGATATTGGCCTGTAATTCTGTATTATTTTCTTATCCCCCCTTTTAAAAACTGGAATTATTTTGAATATTTTTAATAAATTTGAGAAATATCCACTTTGAAGACATTGGGTTAGGACAAAAGCAAGTGGTTCACTAATACAATGGATAGTTTTTTTAACGATGTAATTAGAAATCCAATAATGGTCAAGACTCTTGGAATTTGAAAATTTAGAAACAAGATCTTTTACCTCTGACCCATTAACTCCCCTCCATTTAAATTCAATATGTTGTCTTTTACCCAAAAATTATTGGTGCGGGGGTTCAGATTCTGTATTCGGTGTGTGTACCTTGTCCCAAATTTGTCCAGGGGAATCTATAAAATTTGAGTTCAGCTCATTTGGATCAAGTTCAGTGTCATTAGTGTGTGATTGAGAGGTTTCCTGTGATATGACATTCCATCCAGCCTTACACTTGTTGGAAGAACTGTCAATAGATCTAGCACACGCCTCCTTTTTTGCTGTAACTAATTGTTTTTTGTATATTTGTTTTAAACCTCTATATACAGTAAAAGCTGCTTGTGCGTGCATTGAACCATTCCTGCCCAGATTTTTATAAATATCGTAATAACTTAACATATCTTGTCTTAATAAATATAAGTCTTTAGTGTACCAGTTAATAAGTTTCTTTTTCTGTACTTTGTTAGAACTAATCACTAATGGCGAACAACAGTGCCATATGTCAACGTAAGTTTTATAAAATGTATCAAATAATTCAGGAACAGTTATTTAATTTAATTTATAATCTTCTATCATAGACCATTTTTCTTCGTCTAATAATTGAACAAACTGCAATATTTGATTGTCATTTTGCGTTCTTTTATACTGTCTACTTAATTTTGTGCTTACATTATCTGAAAGGTTCTGCTGTTTGAATAACAGCCTTAATACCACAGGGTCATGATCCCCAAAGTGGCCACCTATTACTTTATTATCATTGCAATTAGCCGAAAAATTTACTAAAAAGTTATCAATGCACCGATCACCCCTAGTAGGCTCCATGTTTGTTTAAATTAAATTTAAGGATCTAATTAAATTTAAAAACGGCTTTGTCAATCTGTCATTTTGATTTAAAAAGTTAACATTAAAGTCACCACAAATAATTAGTTTCTCTGCCTTATTTAATAACTTTCTTGTAACTAGCTCAAATAATAGAAAAAACAATCTTATGTCACCTATGGGTGATCTATAAATGTTAACAATATTTAAATTCCCACAAGGTTTAATTAACTGTATAGCACAAACTTCAAAATGTATTTCTGTATAGAAACTTCTTAGGTCTATTATTGAATACTGTAATTTAGTATTAATATAAATACCAACACCATCATTCTTTTTATTTTGCCTACAAATTACACTTGCAGGTTCAAAATAAAGGAATATGAAACAGTTAACTTGGTCTTCTTCTAACCAGTGCTCTGATATACAAATAATATCTATTTTTTCTGTTTCACAAAATTGTTCAATTTCTAATATTTTGTTCCTGATGCATTGTATATTTATTTGTAAAATATTTATTGAGCTTTGAAAATTATTCA